>QVRM01002478.1:0-169744 GCA_003439945.1 Dermanyssus gallinae | reverse complement strand
CTGCTGTTTTATCGCTAGAGCTTTCCCTTGACATTGTTTTGGCTGTCGCTCTTGATGTCGTATCGTGGCCGCTTGATGCCGTCATCGATGTTGCGGTTTGCTTCCTGTCGCAGTCTTAGGAAAAATTTGAGCAAAGTCTCTTCACGTCGCCTAGCTCCGGAGCGATAGGAAACTAGATATATATACTCATAGCCAATGTCCCTCTACGAATGAACGAGGGCGAACCGAAAATACAACGATGTAACTCTACTGGAGTTGCGCTTTAGTGGCACAGCAAATCAGGTTATCTAATCGCCGATACGATCCTATCACGGCACCTAATGCACCTATGTGAAGCGCTTGCATTTGTCGCGTTTAACATTGTTTTCAGCACTGCAACGAGTAAACTCTGAATGTTGTAGCAAATTTGTTATATAACATAATAGAAGTGTTTAGAGCTTCGTTTTCAATTAGATCATAAAAAAAGCTCTTTCTTTACTCAGCCTGAAAATCCAAATTGCCGTCTGCTTTCAGTCTTGGATAAACTTGATACAGACGTTATAGATTATGCAGTCATCATACAATAGAGATAACGGCCTATATATTTGTCGCCTAGCCCACTCTGTGCATATATATATATATATATATATATATATATATATACAGGTAGTTCAATAAGTTCTTAGAATGAGCTTTTAGAATTCGAATTTTGGCGCGCTTCCACCGCTATTAGGAACTGCAACTTTTCGACTGCCAGCAGTCAAAATATTATGGTGATTGGCCGTTGCGATTTCGTTTGATCGCTTTTCCCGTGCAACGTATCGGCGTGATTTTGAAAAATGGAGAAAAAAGAGTTTCGAGTGGTTATCAAGCATTTTATTTCAAAGGTTGGAATGCGACCCAAGTGAAAACTGAGTTAGACGAGGTGTACGGTGACTCTGCGCCATGTTTTGCCACTGTTTCCAACTGGATTATTGAGTTAAAAAGAGGTCGCAGGAGCACCGGGATGAACTACGTTCAAAACGCCCAAAAACGGCAACTGATTAGGAAAACGTGGAAAAGGTACGGAAAATCGCTGCCGCAGATAAGCGAGTGAACATTAGGGAGATAGCGGAGGCCTTGGGGATCAGTTTGGGTAGTGTGCATTTCATCCTGCACGAAAACTTGAAGATGAAAGAGCTCAGAGAAAAATGGCTGCCGCATTTGCTCAACCAAGGCCAAAAAAACGCGCCTGTTTTCGCTTCACAGCGAAATTTGGCCAAGATGTCGAACAATCCGTCGGATTTTTGGCGCAGATTCATGACCGTCGATGAAAGCTGGGTCCATCACTACACTCCCGAGACCCAAGAAGCATCTTGCCAATGGTGTGCACCTGATGAAGGACCTCCGAAGAGGGTGCGGACAACGGCATTGACCGGAAAGGTGATGGCTACAGTTTTTTAAGACCAACGTAGAATAATGCTGGTCGACTACCTTGAGAGCGGTAAAACGATCACAGGAGAATATTAGGCAAGACTGTTGGACTGCCTGAAGCAAGAACTCATCGTGAAATGGCCCGCTTTGCAGAAGAAGGTTGTCCTGTTTCACCAGGACAATGCTCCTGCACACAAGTCCCGGCAAGCATCGGCAAAACTGGCCCAACTGAGGTTCAAACTTATTGAACAACCTTCCTATTCTCCAGACCGTTTTTCCAGCAATTAAGAGGTTAAGGCTGCTGTCAATGCCAATTTTCAGTCTAAAGACGCGGAATTCTACTTAAGAGGTATAAAAGCTCTGAAATCTTGGTGGGAAAAGTGTATTGAGCATCTCGGGGAGTATATCGAATAAGATAAATTTAAAAACATGATTTGGAAAATTCTTGGTTTTCATTCTAAGAACTTATTGAACTACCTGTATATATATATCAATTGCATAATGACCAACGTTGACCTCAGAAGAGGGTCTAGTATCTAACGCCTCTCTGTTTACGTAATTTACAAGAGCCTCTGCGTGGTCGGGCAGATTGCCTGCCGCAACTCATTCATAGATTTGGACCTCGTGAACGGTGACTGGGAATACGAATAAACCACTGTCGTTTTTTTCTCTTTAGCGGTATCGGCAATATAATCTATATCCGAGCTCCTGAAACAATCAGGATACTTCCTGTCACACGTTGTGACCCTCAAAAACTTAAACACCTGGCAAACGTTGGTGTATTACTAGTATTTGCCAACAAAGATTATTCTGGGCTTCTCTAACAACTGCCACCTTCACTTGAATCTAGTGGGCATCAACACGGTTAGGCAAATCTTCAGGGTACAGAGCCAGGGTATTGCCATGACTACGCTTCTGATTTGATTGAAGCGCCAATGTTGTCATGCTACGGCAGTACAAACCGCAACGGGGGTTAGCCGTCTAAAGGCTAAAGGTCTGAGACGTGTCTTGAACGCGAATGCGCCAGCCAAATTTCCACCAGTTCATGGACACGATCATCCGAAGAGTCGTTGTCGTCGTTTAACGCTGCTCGCATGGCTTGACCGGAGATGGATTGCTCCTCGCTGTCTGTTCTTGTCCGCCTCCCGTCGGCCTCTGTTCCTCTTAGCTGGCTTGCTCCTGCCTTTCGTGGCATATAAAAGTAAGTCTTTGCCATAGGAAGAACAGTGTTTTCACGGCAGCCCTACCTACTCACTCCGGACGCACCGTTTGGACGGATAGTAGAAAGTTTGCGATTGGTCACAGGTCGCAGTCTAGCCGCGACCTGTGTGATAGCGTGTGACGCTGCGGTACGGACGTCACGAGGGAGACAGACACAGCCACTGGAAGCTATCAGCGTCACTTTCGTACAGTCTTCCCCACGACACCCTTCCCCTAAAGACCTGCAGGTTCATTCGTGTACGCAATGACACGCAATAAAACGGTCAGATAACTCACTGCGTGTTCGAATGTACAAATGTATTCATAATATTTTCACCTGTTTGCTTAATATTTGTTGTTGCCCCCCATATATATACGATACAGTTTCAGGATATATATATATATATATATCTTTATTTAGAATTTGTAAGCAGAAACATGATTAAAGCTAAAAAGGCATCTATCTCTAACGGGAGCTCTGCCTTTTATCGGCATATGGCTATGTGACTTTATTTTGGTACTCTCAACGCGAGGTTTGATACGTTTTCACGACGTAAGGTGAATCAGCAATAAACCTAAATAATATGTTACATTAGGGGAATTATACATATAATTGTCGAGTGGTTTTGTCGGTTGTAACAACAAAGGCCATTTATGGTTGGTAATGCTGGTCGAAGTCAAATCAATAAAAATGCCAATAGACAAAATACTGTCCAAAAATTGACAAAGAAAACAAGAAAAGTCGGAATTTTTTATTGATCAGGCATGCGCTCTTAAATCCCTAGGTTTATCTAAATTTGCTGAACTCGCAGCAATAAGCCATTGTATTGAAAGTATGCCATACAGTTCTGTACTCTGAGAAATCAGCGATATTTTGCGGAGCTTGCTTAAGTCGGTCCGGCACAAGAAATCAGAACACTAGATGAGCCCGTTCTGCAATTTTCATTCGACAGCGTCATTAAAACATGTTTTAGCTCACTTCTCGCCCTTTGTACGTAATTGTTTATTAAAAAGCCGGCATGTGGCAACGATCTTACTGACGTGACTGAGCTCCTCTGATTTCTTCTGAATCAATCAATAAATTCAAAAGAGTAAGTAACCCCATGAAACAAATCAAAACTAGCGAATCAGATAAATGTTTCGAAAAGTGCGTAAGTCTATTGCTTTGAATTAGAAACAAAATAATGCTTGGATGAGGGCTGCACAGGTTTTAAAACAGCTATATACGTATATATATATATATATATATATATATATATATATATATATATATATATATATTTATATATATATTGTTTTTTTAATATACATTACACGCATTATACCTAATTGTGTGAATGGAAAGAACGCTCTCACAGAGCACTCACTCAGAATAGAAGCAAATAGTGTTACGTACTTTACTATACTCCTGTTTGTGCAAATCCGTTTATAGTCGTTTTCATTATCTTCATAATATAATAGAAAATTATGTTAGGCACACTAAATATATATATTGTCTCTCTCTCTCTTTTTCCGTATATATATATATACATATATATATATATATATATATATATATATATATATATATATATATATATATATATATATATATATAGGCATAATCTCTAGAAATTGCAAGAGTAAGTGGTCGTAAACCTCGGATTGAATTTAAGTGTAAACAACAAATGGCTGCTTGGTGTAAGGAACTAGTGCGCAAGTCAGTGCTGTCATCTACCGGAGTGTCATCGGTTCCATTCCTGTTGTGACCGAATTATTTTTTGGAGCGATGCTCATTAAGAATAGATAATTAACCTATACAACTGAAAGTCAGCGACCATGCTGCTACAAGGACTGTTGGCAAAACCCTGGGTAACATGTCCAGCCCTCGGTGCATTGAAGATATGCCACTGGATGAGCTCCTAAGCCAGTAAAGGACGGCGAATAGTCTAGAATTAGAAACAACCCTCTTAAACAAATGTTTTAAATATTTGTTCAATTTTATTTTTTTGTTAAATATCATTGTTATTGCTATGCAAATTGACCATAATACTTCTCAAGCACGCTATATACTATGTCCATAAAACATATATTTATATACTATGTCCATAAAACATATATTTATATACTATGTCCATAAAACATATATTATATATATATATATATATCCGCCGACATATCCCACACCCCCTAGAGGTTCAAGTCGACCTGGTTGTTCATCGCGCGGTTCCGCTTCTCGCATTGCAATGGTCCATCTATCAGAATGTACGATCTACAACCTCCTGGTTGTAGGAGTTCCAGAAGTTGTCATAGTAATGGTGCCGCCCGTAGTAACAAATGTCGTCGTAGTAGTGCTAACATCAGCAGCAGCGGCAGCAGCCGCAGCGGTAGCCGCATTAGTAATGGTGGTGACCTCTGTCCGTCCCATTGGCCTAGACCTGCGGCCTACGTACAACGTCTAGGCCGCAGGCAGCTGTCGCTAATGAACATAACCGAGGCAGAACGAACTCTCAAAGGTGGATTGGTCAGGAGGAGTGCGGACCTGGCGAACCAAGTCGGGCGGCGACTCGGGTTCGCCAGCCAATCGGTTATCATCATGGTCCTGCTGGAACGTCGGCATCGTCATGACGGCCCTCGTTTCGGTTGTTGCTGCCGCATGACGCTGCCACGCAAGCGCCATCTCGAGCGCAACTTTTCGACATTGGCCACACCCGAAGGCTTTTTTCCTTGTGTCCCTCTTCTCTCTCTCTCTCTCTCTCTCTCTCTCTTTCTGTGCTTCTCTGCCCTTCCTTACCCCTCCTATCTTTGTCCTCTTCTCACTGTCTTTAGTTTTCTCTTAGTCCCAATCATCCTTGTATTGATGTTTCCAGTTTTATTCAATTTTTCTTGCTTGGTTTTCGGCTTATCCTTTTCCAGCTGCTGCTGCTGCTGCTTCCGCTGCCGTTGTCTCTCCTGCACACAGGTTACAGGACAAAAGGGCAGGGTAGAATGAGCCCTCCGAGGGAGGGTGCTTATATGGAAGGCCGGCCAAAAAACGACCATAGCTAGTCAAGTTCATCGAAACAGAAGTCAAATGTTCATCGAAAACAGAAGTAAAAATGAGACAAAAGTAAGAATAACTTTTTAGTTGTAGAAGTGATAGTAGCAATGGGAACACAAGCATAAAAGTATTTGTAGTAGTTAGTTCTGGGCAGAGTAAATTGACCTTTATTTGGAGCTCTGACGAGCGGCTGGTTTTACTTCGTTTTTTCATTTGCTATTTCTCTCGACCACACACAGGAGAGCAATCACTCCATAGATGGGACAAACGCTGCTTCTGCTCTCGCAGTTGCCCGAATATCATTGCCTCCCGTCGTGTTGCGAGTTCCGATTCACCTACCAGACAGGTGCACCGCATTATAGCCTCAGCCGTCATATGGAACTTCACTCGACCCAAATCCATGCAAATCAGAATAACTCGACCGAGTTTTGTCCATATTCGGCGAACAACTGTCCGGAAAGTAAGCTTGTCTTGTACAAGTGGGCAACGCTGGCCGTGCCGCACTCGAAGCACGCAACTCTGGCCAACCAGACCTATGGCAAAACTGGCGGAACGAGAGAAGCTCACAGTCTACTGTGAGTTAAAGCCTCCTTCGTGCACAGTTCAACTGGTGTCTACAAAAACGCTGCGGGAATTGTGGGAGCGGTCTCCGCTGCGCTTCCCAAGGAGCTGAGCACGAAGATCTCAGCGTTGACAAATGACAAGCGTACGGACTCATATCTACAGCAGAGCCTTGAAACTTGCACGCAGCTCGGAAGACAGGCAGGCCTTTTCAGGACCGTTACCTTGACGTACACCTATGCAGTCATTTTGAAGCATAGAAAATAAACGTTTGCGTGTGCGTTGTTTTCGTCGTGTCATTTTAGCGCAAACGACTTCCAGCAAAGTGCACGCCATTGTGTGCTGCATATAATCTGTAACACGCGCCTTAATGTTGTAAGTGTACTTGTATATAACCTTGCTATTTGTATAGAACCATGAACGTTTCATTGTTGCGCTTCGTCAAAAAAGCCACGCATAGGCAAACATATTTCTAAATAGAACAGCTGTTTAGCCTAAGAATCGTGAGCGAAGAAGCAATCGCAACCAATTATGTAGATGTAAATGATGCGTAGATGACGCGTTTATCTATCAAGTACATATATAGTATGAGATGGCTTAATAATATGGTTAGGTCACCCTGCATCTGTTAGAACGCGTATACAGTGATATTCTCGTTTATAGTAGTATCATATCAAGTTCATGAGACAGGGTCAAGTTAAACTTGTACGTTAACTAAGGTTAACGTCCAGAAGTTCTATGATCAGGTCTACCCAACGAGGATGACACAAAAAAGTAACACGCATGAACTTCTAGCCACGTAGGGCGTACTCGAACTAGTATCGTCTATGTCAGTCATAGTTACGCCAACTATCGCCGACTATGGAAAATCGCTGTTGAGACGGAACCCAAAGCGAATGCTGCCTCTATCTATTTCTCTATCTCTCTCAATCGTTTCTCTCTCTCTCTCTCTCTCGACGAGTCATATTAGCTATGCATACAACCGTGGTACGCATTGTACGTCTGCATGTTAGCTAGCATAGCAGGAGCCTTTGCCGTGTAGGTGGGTGCGCGCGCCCGAGCGGGCAGGGGCGGACGGGGACGTGTGCATTGGTACTATCTATGCTGTGCTAATCATTAATAGATCAGTGAGTGGGGTTACGACCCACTCGTGCTACTACTACTACTACTACTATTTCACCTCTCTTTTGCTCCTACTGCTAGAACAGCTACCGTCGATTATTAGTTCTACCTCGTTTTTAATGTCGATTGCGAAGACGCGGGGGTCTCACAACTACCGCCGCCGCCATCGCCGCAACGGATTACTCTATGATGAGGAGAGCAATGAAGCGCCCGAACAAACTCGATAGGACTCGACCAACTAGCAACGTCATCGTCGAAAGGGCGTCTTTGTGCGCTATGCTGCAGTGGATAACTGCAGTTGGGTTTCGTTTCGGGTATGTCGCATCACCCGGCTTTTCTCGTGTACAAGGGCTCTCTCTTCAACAGCAGCAGCAGCAGGAACAGCATCAATGCAACGACGACGACGATGACGGCGACAAACACACGATGGAGATGCCGCTGCTAGATGGGCCATCAATGTTTCGTGTTTAGAGTGGCGAGTGGTACGAACGCCGACGCGATATGCGACGCACTGGCAATGATCGAATGAATAACGAAATGCATCAGGAGAGACAGCCGAAGCGGAACTGCAGCAGCAGCAGCAGAAGTAGTAAAACACCAAAGAGGAACCACGAAACTTAATTAAGAACTCAATTGATCTCCACCCTGCACAAAAGGGCGTTGCACAGCAGCAGCAGCAACAACAACGACGACGACGACGACGACAATTACAACGTCTCTGCAAGCCTCAAGCTTGCTTTGTCGTTTAGGCGCCGAGAAACTCATTCCACATGCGAACATGCGGATCAGTACAAATATAATAGAAATATGCCAGCCACAGGTTGGCCTGGACGTCGTACCACATGCCACCATACCTTCTGCTCAGGACAGTCAGAAGAGGGGCAATCACTCAAGCCATTGATCACGTACCCGAGCAGCTGTCATGGACGATTTCAAAGCCGCCCTCTACACTTCTATATATATATATATATATATATATATATATATACATATATCGAAGCCTGCCTCTATCAGCAACGGAAAGTGCTCTAATAATCAGGCCTTTCTTGTGTGGGGGGGAGGGCTGTCCTAACTGCCCTGGTTAGCTTTATCATCGGGAGGATAATCAAATATCGACGACAATTTTTTGATCAGCATCTGAAGTTCAACGTTATGAGCATCCCACCCATCACTATCTAATTAGTGCCGCTCCAAGCCGCTTGGGTCAATGACGACACGATTGCGGGTCCTGCCATTAAGACCGCGTCCGGCACACCTAGACCGCCCAAAGAAACCGGGAGCGTTACCTGTTCCTTTGCCACAGCGGTCAGCCAAAGATTTAATATGTTCTTTAAAATGCCTACGCTAAGAGCTTTGGTGATAAAAACAGGTTTCAACCTCTAAGAAAAATAAGATTTAAAAATGAATAGGCCGCAGTGAGCCCCTAATTGGGGTAGTCTGCCTGTGGCGAAGTCAAGTTTGTCTCTTCGACTGGCTAATGCCTTTGCAGTGCCGTCCGGCAATAAGAGTATACCTAGCAGTTTCAGGTTAACCTTGTCCACTACGCGACATCCCGGGAGTAAGTCAAAAAGGTCAGTTAAATATAATGGCCACCTCGTTGTGGGTTGTAACATATACTTCGCATTTGACCGGGTTCAGTATCAGGCCGCTATTCGCGCCAAAGTCAATAACCTTCTGGATATCGTCAAGTATGGTTGGGAGGTCCCGCCCATAACCCTATCAACCAAGTACTAGGCATTAAGGGGGGGGGCTGCAGTCAATCCACCAATACCTTGATACACAAACAAAAAAGTCGTAGCATAGAACGCTATGCTGCGATAGCATAGCGTTAAGGGGCATTACCAGATGGCATGGTTGTGAACTAGCTGGTAAAACAGTAATGGTGCCCACAACTTGATGGCTCGAAGCAAATGGTCACTTCAGACGCTATTGAATGTGTTTCGAAAGTCTACTGTGGCCATCACCGTCTACACTTTTCGGGATTGCAAAAATGCACGGGCACAGTGGACTACTACCTCTGTACCCCCAGGGGTAGCGAATCCTAGCTGGTGTTGACCAAGAGTTGCTGAATTAGCTTCCCTATTATCGTAACAGCCGATTTTGGCCGCCAATCGGCAAACGACCGAGGAACAGGCGATTGGACGTAATGAGCCATCTTTTTTAAATGCAAACACCCTCGCCCCGAACATGAGTGGTAAGAGACAAGACGGGGACAGGCCTCATCTGAGCACATCAACATCTTTGACAATGGCGACAGCTAGTCAACCGGCTGTGCTGCCCAGTGCACCGGATAACAAGTCCTGCAACAAGCGGGGTCTCATGAAGTCTAGACCGGCAGCTGAACTGCTGTTAAATGTTTTCATAGCATGCAGTATCTCTTCACGCGAGACTGAAGAAAGCAGTGTGACTGCCGGGGGTGTGGGCATAAAGAAATCTAGAAGTGCATCTGGATGTTTGGAGAGGGGAGCTTCTGTAGTTTTGCCTGGAAAGGTCATCGTGGAGGTGGATCATCACTTTGAGTCCTGAGATCCCGTGCGTCAGAGCCCTGAGCCTTAATCCTGATGAAAATTTGCGTAAGTTTTTCCTGACTAGGACAGACAGGGATTAAGCATCCTTCCTGCTCCGAGGGGGTCGCAGTACGACCGGAGCAAAGGAGAACACAAAGTAGCAGCAGCGGTTGAGCACCTTCGCAACAGTATATCGCATATATTTTGGTAAAATGCGTAACAGTTTGGCATGGCGCATGTTTGCCTGGATATCGATGAGAAGAGTGTTAACATCAAATTCTTCGACCAGAGAGAGACCTCCTCATAAAGAATCTCTACACACAGGACATGTAGCCCTATTGGGATCACCCACAACTATAGCATGAGCGGCTCCACTTCCGTTTAAGTTCTTGTTATCTGGCATCATGATGTAAAAGAAGTGAGCTTCTCTGCAAGTAAAAGGAGGGCCAAGGGAAGTTTTAGGGCCCCTGCAATTGTCTTCAAGGTTGCTGCCAAATGAGGATTGATGCCCTCTAACATCCGAGCGTTGAAGCGTTGAGCATTGTTAGAACAGCCAGGTGGTACGTTTTCTACAACAGTGGCTATGACATCAGGTCCCTCCGTAATTGATGTAGTCGGATGAGCTGCCTTAACTTGCTGAAGAACTCTCGCCTCCATAACAATCATGTTACGCTTACGGAGAGGCGGGCGACCACACGCAGACAAGAAGGCGATCTCGCTGCATGGGGGCCATCAAAGTTTACACACCTCGATTGTTTCGTGCAACTAGAAGCCAGACGATCAGCACCTCTACGTTTCTTGCAGGTCTTGCATAAAGCGAACCTGTCCGCTGGATGCCCCACTCGTTGACAAATGTAATTTAAACTTATTAAAAACATCTGGACTAGCAACCTCAAGGCGCACCGAATAACGGCAACCAAGACAAAACGAAGAAGTTAGCTGCAGAAGCTTCTCAATTTGCTCACGTTTGCCAAAACGCCATCTAGTGGCAGCCCCAAATGTGGACTGTGTGGGATCAGCGTCGATGGTACCAGCTGATAAATCATTAGTGTTGTCGGCATCTGTTTCGGGTGAAGCTATTGTCCATATTAGCCACGCTAATTAATTACAGCGACTAATATTACTGCTCTTGCAGTAAGCCTCCTGAAATTTATCTGGCTTCCAAGACCCACACAGTTGGCACAGTATGCATGCGGCAGATCTTGTTGCATGCCACAGGTGCCTAAAAGTACCTAATTTTTCTGCAAGATGCCGACTCTAGGCATATGGCGGCAACATGTCAGCAGCCTGTAAATCGTGTAAACTGTACCCACACTTGTTGAACTGTATACCTTGTCCTCTCCGAGTATGCGAAATCTAAATATGCAAGGGCATAATAAAGTGCCGACTTCTACAGCTGCTCAGCACTAAATTTCCGGCGTTACTGGTATCACACTAGGCTATTCGCCTAACGCCTCATCTAGTATGGGTTCGCTATGCAGCCCTTGGCAAGAGTAACCTCATCTTCGCCCGCTTACCCCACCATTGCGAGGTACGTTGTTGTCGAAAAGCCCTTCGGGCCGGAAATTCGGTTCAATCCACTAGGCTCTACAGTCATCCATAAGAACGATACCCCGCGAATTACAAATAAAACTAAGAGAAAAAACAATTCTACTGTATACCATGTTCTGTCCATTTCGTTATAAATATTCTGTGCAGTATCTGCTTAGGCGGCAAAGTCAAAAGCGCCTTATTGTTCGTTCTTTCTAGTCTCACCTATGTCAGCCTTAGTAAACCTTAATAGTTATTATCAACGAATAGTCTCATCTAAATTATAGGAATCCTCCCAGTCTTTTTAACATAAGACAACTGCAAACTTCCTATATGAGGAGGGCACTGGCTTTGACGCAGTCTTTGCTAGAGAAATATGGCTGAATGACATCGATCGCGCGTTGCACTCTATCGATGGCATTGAACTCGTCACAGAATGTTGTAACCTGGCGAGTTTTGGTGGTAGACTCCGTATTTACGTTTAACTTCGTATACTAAATGCCATATCCTCTCCTTACGCACTCCTGACAGTTTTGATTGACGACGAAAATTAAGTAACCAAACCGGTCGTAAACACTTGTATTTTGCTCGCCTCTACTCCGCTGAAAGTCTTAAGACCCTGTTGTCTTCCGACCACTACATAATTATAGTTTTCTAGCAGTTTCCGTAGGAAGGTTATATCTCAGGGAATCAGGGATAAATTCTTCTCTTTGATGACTTTGTCGTCAGGATCTGCGTTGGCCTCCGCCTTGGAGTCCCTCTAGTCGAGGAACATGACTGCAGCTGTGGCGAAAAGGTCTCACCTCTTGGTCACCATGGCTTATCTTGCATCCGCAGTTTAGGCCGTAGGACAAGACATGCTGCGCTAAATGATACCCTAGCCCGTGCCGTAAGGTCTTCCGGCTACCCTTGTGTTCTCGAACCCGCAGGCTTGTACACAGACGACTCTCGTCGACCTGATGGGATGACCCTAACAGCTTTTAAAGGTGGGAAGACACTTGTCTGGGACGCTACCGTGACTGACTCTTTAGCACCTTCAATGGTCAGTCACGGCGCTACCCAGGCTGGTTATGCCGTTTCGCATGCGGAAAGAAATAAGTGTCGGAAGTATGCACATATTGGAGACTCTATGGACTTTCGACCTTTTGCCTTTGAGACCTTAGGGGGCCCAGGGAAAATTACTGAGGGAGTTATTACTAAGATATGCAAGTGTCTCAGATTGGCTACGGGGGACCCACGCGCTGGTAATTTTTTTCGGCAAAGGCTATCATTGGATATACAACGTGGAAACGCCACGGCGGTGCTTGGCACCTTGTCCAGGTGGTCTACACCAGGCCTGGACCTAGGGCTGATGTAGTTTGTCGTCACGTTCGCTAGGGGACAATTGTTAACCCCGTTACGAGTTAAATAAAGCTGATCATTTAATTCTTCTCCTCCCGGACAAATTGTCTATATTTGAGGTCATTCTCTTTAGGTTCAAATCCCGCGTGAGATCGTCCCCTCTGACACCTGAGTCCCGTTTGTGTCCACTCCTAGAAGATCATCCATACTCGCTACTGCATTTGTTCTGCCTTCTGTTTAAAATAAATGTGGTGCGCAATCGTTTGCGTGTCACCTTTCTTCAATTTGAGGATTTATAGTAAGGGATGTTTTAGTTTTTACAAAAGGTTCGATGTTTTTATCTCCAAATGCTCCTTTTGCGCGAAATAAAAAATAGTTGCTGAATTTATACTGAGCAACAACCTAAGTAATGGATCGTTGTGCTGTGACCCTAATCATGCTACGATGAGTATGAATGATGTGGCTAATTCCGAGATCTCTTACCTTTGGGTATTCAACACCATTATGTTACAAATTGATAAAAACTGTATGGCAAAAATGAGATGCCGTACTGTGTTGTGACGTATATGGTAATTTCCTGCATTTGAGCGTTATTTCCATCATCTGTATATAGATTTGATGGTACATTTCCGCTGCTTTGTAATATAGACGTGTACATTATTGTATTGTTTTACTGTTTGCGACTTTAGTGCACGTATTTTTACAAGAACTAAAACATGTAGTACGTGGCATGCAGTTCCTTAAATAAATCATGTCGCCACTTAAAAGTTGATGTGCTGCACAATAAGCTCGAAATTAAAAAGTGTGTGTTCAAGGTGTGTGCTGCGATTGCTGAACATCGTTCAAAAACGCATAAAAATTAATTCTATTTTGCAGCAACCTCTAGCTATGCTTATGCGTCGCAAATAAATTTGCAACGAGTCGAGACGTGGATCTACCAGATGTACACCCGATTAGAAACAACAGTTAAATCAGTTAACTGCACTTGGCGAATGTTTGCCGAAGAAGGTTAACACTGTTTTGTTGGCCGGGAAGGTATTAGCCACTATTTTTGGAATTCCCATAAAATTATCCTTACTCACTACGCACAGAAGAATCAAGCAGCCAACGGCGCATATTATCTCACACTTCTGGACCGTTTGCACAAATTGATTCAAACAAAACGGGCTAGTTTGGCGCACAAAGAGTACTATTTCACCATGAGAACGCTGGCACGAGAAAACGAACGTTGCATCACATGCTCGACGAGGCGGTAATGGCCACTGTGGATGCGTATTTTTTACATTTCAGAAGAGATACAAAAAAGTTGGATTACCGCTGGATTAAGTGTGCAGAGCTTTAAAAAGACTCTGTTGAGACTACGATAAAAAACAGCGAATCAAGTAATTTTATTGTTTTTCTGGCTACTTAATAAACGGCTCACGTAAACTAGAACTTGCTTCTTATACCTTCGTCGCCGGGCCGGTCCGTCGGCTGACTAATGAATTGCACACAATGTAAAGAAGCGTAAGAGACGTGAGAGAAAAACTAGTCAGTCTTGTTCCCCCTAATCTTCGTTCGTTCTTTTCAAGAGCTATTTGACCTTTTTGGCGTGCCTATGCTTACGAGAAACCCGGCAGCAGCGGCCGTCCTCAATGGAGGCACTAACGACGCCTGGTTACCGTCACCGCAATTAACAACCAAGTAGCCATTAACAGCGCCGTTCTGCCGCAGGTCTTGTCAATGCTCCACATAGGTCTTAGATGCATCTATATAGTTATCATCAGTTGTAATCTTCCCTAGCGCTTTAAATTCAGCAATTTTTTTATTAGCGCTTGCAGTTATAGGCTAAAAGCATAACTGATAAATGGAAATATGTCCTTAAATATGCATATATGCATGCAAATATTCTTTTAAAGTGTACGCTGAGTTTTTAAATAACATAAAAACAAAAGTTACAGCCTGTATACGGGATACCCAATTGTGGAGCACTTTTTTAGGCCTCATGACAGTAATGCACACTCTAGTGTTGGTCTTTATTTTGCCAATGGTCGAAGAAAAGCCCACAGGAAACGTCTAACGGCGTCGATCACATGATTTTACCGTTACGCGAGATAACCCTCTGTCCGGTACGCGTAATCGATAGAATCTTCGGGCCACAGAAAACCCCACGTGAATAACGTGCGGGTTTTGTTTAATCATAGGCCTACTGAAAAAATTGAGCTTTGTCGAAGAAAGATATTTTGTTCACAAACTCAGCGTAACGCTGCATCATCCCTAAAGCCTATACATTTTTAACACCATTTGGCATGGGAGCTTTATTAAGGATTATCGAAATTTAATAGCAAACGCGTCATCTGGCGAATTAGATGTTTGGCTGTACATGACTGCACTTGCGGGCTGTGCGCCAGGCGAGCATTCTATTAACGATTTCTGTCCTGGCTACAGCTTTAGCTGAATGTTCACACCAGAGCGAGCAATAGTCATATGACTCTAAATAACTTATTGAATCCTAGACTATTATATATACTGGTGAATGTATTATCCTGCTATTTTCAGCGGACATAATCTTCAGATCAACACAAAAATCTGACAGATTGTTCGACATCTTGGCCAAATTTCGCTGTAAAGCCAAAACAGGCGCGTCTTTTTGGCCTTGGTTGAGCAAATGTGGCAGCCATTTTGCTCTAAGCTCTTTCATCTTCAAGTTTTCGTGTAGGATAAAATGCACACTGCCTTAACTAATCCCTAATGCCTCCGCTATTTCCTTAATGTTCATTCGCTTATCTGTGCCAATATTTTTTCGCACTTTCTCTACGTTTTCCTCATCAGTTGCCGTTTTTTGGCCTCCTGGACGTAGTTCATCCTCGGTGCTCCTGCGACCTCTTTTTAACACATTAATCCAGTTGGAAACAGTGGCAAAACATGGCGCAGAGTCACTGTACGTCTCGTCTAACTCAATTTTTACTTGGGTCGCATTCCAACCTTTGAAATAAAAATGCTTGATAACCACTCGAAACTCTTTTTTCTCCATTTTTAAAAATCACGCCGATACGTTGCACGGGAAAAGTTATCAAACGAAATCGCAACGGCCAATCACCATAATATATTGAGTGCTAGCAGTCGAAAAGTTGCAGTTCCTACTAGCGGTGAAAGCGTGCCAAAATTCGAATTCTAAAAAGCTCATTCTAAGAACTTATTGAACTGCCTGTATACTGGTGAATGTATATCTGTCAATCATTTCTAACATAACGGCTATGTCCACGCACTCAACATTAATTATGCTAATAATGCAGCGGTATACACTTATAGTCGTCATGACTCCCAATAACTTATTGAATCTATTAGACTGCTTACATATACTGGTGAACGTACATCTATCAAACATTTTCAACATAGCGGCTATGCCCATGCACTCAAAATTATTCCTGCTAATGTTGCAGCGGAAGGGCCTTATAAACCTTTGTGTTCACGACTCCCAGATGCTACACCAGTGAAGCGTATAATAAGACCGCGAGAGCATATAATAAGACCGCGAGAGCGTATTGCTTGTACAGTCCAGCATAAAGAAAAGCATCTTCTAATCATACACGAGTGCATTGTTCCCAAGTCTTTGATCGCCTTCTTAACGGTTAGTTCCTCAGAGCGTGCATCTGTGTGCATGGCTATGAGGTGCAAATTAGTACTCTTACAAGCAAACTTAAAAATATAATACACGCAATCAAACTGTCCTCCATCATTTATGAAGAGGGGCCAATCATTTGAATCTCAAGTAACTGTAGGAGAGCAGAATGAGCGGGACGACAAGCGAATTGTTCACTAGATAATAGACTCTGTGCATTTGCGTTCCTGTAGATATCCTCTGCTATGACCTCCTCAAAGAGTTTGCAAAGCACAGAGGTAAGCGAGGCAAGCCTTTTATTATTAGAGTCGCTTTTATCGCCGCGTTTATGCACAAGGCAAATGCATATGGGGGGGGCAAAGTACAGAATGTACAACCTTGGGGAGAGCAGACATATAAAGCTGTCAGAGGCCCTAGCTTTAGGACCAAATGTTAGAAAGAACCTGGTTGATATCACAACGAATAAATTGTTCCAACGGAAAGCAAACGCTCAATAGGTATTGAAGTATACATTGATTATATGGATGCGTAGGTTACATATATGCTGCCGCTCTAAGCGTCCCTATTATGCAAGGGTGACATGTGTATTATAACGAAGCAAGCGAAAGATGATGAAGATAATTACTGGGAACAAGAGAGCGCTCAAGTCTATACACAATTCTGTACACACTGATACGAAAAAAAGTCCCCTCATATCTGGTAAATGTAATTTCTAGCTACCTTAAAGCACGAACAGTTGTCAACGGCTAGATCAGCTTCCAAATAACAGCCGGGGTCCCGCAGGGGACTATTCTTGGCCCACTTCTCTGGAATTTGGCTTACAACGACGTCCTCCCTCTGACAGGCCTGCCAAAAAGAGTGGACACAATAGCCTATGCCGACGACCTGGCGATAGTCGTGCAGGCTAAAAC
Organism: Dermanyssus gallinae; assembly: GCA_003439945.1. Lineage (NCBI taxonomy): Eukaryota > Metazoa > Arthropoda > Arachnida > Mesostigmata > Dermanyssidae > Dermanyssus > Dermanyssus gallinae. The sequence goes on along the minus strand of QVRM01002478.1, from coordinate 152,560 downwards.
TGCCGACGAACGTGAGATAAATATAAATAATGCTGTTTACCTAACGTCAGAGTGGATGAGCGCAGCGGGACTTGGACTGGCCCCTGAAAAGAGCGAAGCAATACTCCTCACATGGAGAAAGAGGATCCGTCCGCTCGCTCTACAGCTTGACGGCGAGAATATCAACATGGTAAAGGAAGTCCGCTACATCGGGGTCACACTGGATACTGCGATGAATGGCCTCAGCCACATAAAAAAGGCAACGACAAAAGCAGCCAAGGCAGTGTATGCTATAGCCAAGATTCTGCCGAACATCCATGGCCCCCGGGCCAGCACAAGGGCACTGCTAATGACGGTCGCGGAATCAATTGTATTATTTGGAGCGCCAGTTTGGATGAGAGTAACTCTTAAGACGAAGAAAGCGAAACAAATTTTACGGACTACCCAGAGGGGTGGCAGCCCTGAGGGTAATCCAGGGGTACCGCACTAGTCAGCACGAATGCTGCTCTGGTGCTGGCAGGGTCGATCCCCTGGGATCTTAAGGCACTCGAACGAAAGCAATTATGGGAATTAGGCGCCCCTATCCAGACAAAAAACGACAGTGAGAAAAACGACACAATTAAAACATGGCAGGAGGAGTGAGATGCCCGGGGGTTCTGGAGGATCCCTGCGCGTAACTTCAACTCGTATTTGTCCCGAATTGGAAAGGCTTCGTCGCCGATATGCGTATTCTGCCAAGAGCCATATGAGGACACTCCTAGTCACACACTGCTACAGTGCTCGGCCGAGGAGGCTGCGCGGTTAAGGGCAAGCAGACTCGTCTGAGTGAAATGGGCCAGGGAGGGAGACCCACACCACGAGGTCAGCGATCCACCTCGGTCCAGCTTAATAAAGTTTACAGAATACATTGTCTCCAGTGAGCAGGCCTGGAAAGGGGGAGCAGCTACGGCAAAAGAAGTCCTCCAGGAAAACGTGAAAAGTGCAAAGAAAGACAGGCACAACTGCGGCTTTAACTCGAAAGCATCCATATGAGAAGTGCAGCTCGAAAAAAACGGGCTTGCATGTGTTAGACAAGTGCTGGATCCTCTGGGCGACCCCAGCCAATTGATCTGAAAGAGCGCTCGCCACTTCTCTTGATCGTCCATAGTACAGTTTTTTTTATGAAGATCTGGGCTATCAGAGAGTGAAGCTTAAGGGGGGAGGTGCGTTTAGTGGGTATGGGTCTCAACGAAGTAACATCCAACCGTTGGGGTCCAGTCCCACACTGCTAGAGATAGAGACTCGTAGCGATAGTGCGCAACTGCATTTAATACCTCCTCCACAAAAAAAGGCTATACACCAGAGACTTCCCATTGACGAGCAGCGGAACAACACGATCGCAATTCCCGGATCGCTTGCCGAATGGTGCAGACCAGGGTTATTTTAGGCTGAAAGTTAACACGTTCACTTACACAAAATTGTAATATGAATTGATAAAAATCACATTGTATAACATACCGAAACTATTAAAAATATCAGCGAGAGGTTAATTCTCCAACCATCAGGGACACAACACGTGCTTTATCCTTTCGTACGAGTTTGCCTATGCAGTTCCATCGCTAGTACGCAATCCGTTTGCGTTCCCGTTGCGATAATATCTACACAGACGATTCAAGAGCTTCTTTTGGCGGCAAAAAGCTAGGTAACACGAACGCTTAAGTGCGAGCCGGCGCACTGACTTGACGAATACGCCATTCGGCGGAATTCTAAAGTTCGGGCGGGCTGAGCACGACAAATGGGAATTTTCTCACGAGGGGGAGTTTTGGAACGTCCACATAGATTGTCCCGGTCACAGTGTAGCCCTCAGGAGGAACATTTTCCGGTAAACAATTATTCGAAAATAAAAAAGTAATGAGCATTGTTTTCATATTGGACTTACAGCGATACAAGACCGATTTCATCATCCATTTAGTTTTTGACGCTCGTCCGTCAATGCCGACGTCGTCCGCAACGAGCTCAAGTACGCGATTAACTTTTTCAGCATATATATATATATATATATATATATATATTTTTTTTTTTTTGAAGTGCGTTTTATTGATAAAATGTGCGACGACCATGACTTTATTTGTTTTTTTTCTGTAAAGCAAATGCCCGTGTACGGTTTTGCACATATATACACGTTAAAAAGAAATTAATATATATATATATATATATATATATATATATATATATATACAAGTATAATAAATAAACACATATACATTTGGACTTAAACTTCAACAACAGGACATCAACAACTTCAAAACTGAAACACACTTCAAAGAACGGTCTTTTCATGAGTGCGTACCACTGAATACAGGTCAGCGCCTTTGAATCTAAAACTGCTTCGAACGGACACTGCAACGTTCTAAGGCTGTAAAATCTCGGTCCTGCAAATAGGTACTCGAGGTCCTTGAACGAAGAGTATTATTCCCAGAAGACGAACACGGGTGTGCACAGTTGCCTACAACTCCACCGGTCCTCCTGGTCCTGCCATATGTAATATATCAATTCCGATATCAGGCTCCCGAGCAAACGTGCTTTTTCGACGGAACGCGAGCTTCTTCCTGCACTCGTCTTCTCATTTTTCTGCTTTCAAAAAGTCATCTTGTTTCACTGCAATCAAATGAGTGAGACGGTGTTCACCGTTTGTCTACGTCTGCACACATTTGTTCCAAATAACGGTAACATGTCGTTTTTTTGCTTTAGTCAGTTCTTCGCGAGCCGTGGCCTAGGCCTCTTTAAGAGAAACATTTTAGTCCCCCTTTGACAAAATAAAGGTGCGTTTGATTGATCGATACTGGAATGCACATATCTCTACTAGCACCATTGACGAGCACGTTTGCTTAGCGGTTTTATGTACTTCCAGTTTTAGATGACATATTCGCTTTCAGAATCCGTTAAAATATTAACGGTTACCATGCTTGTGCCCTAATGTTACTAGCTTCACAGTGCATGAGCGGTGCATAGTGTGGACAAAAATAAACTATTCACAATTGAACATTGGAGAAACGTAAACCGGCATTTGATGGTGAAGGATACCCATCTGACCCACCTTCAGTGTGACACACTTTCCGTCAACGGCCTTTCCTACAGGTGTCAGCTAACAGAAGGTTGCGTATCTAAACGTTGGAGTGCACATAAGGAATATAAATAGCTTATGTGTATATTTGTTGCTCACGTGATTTCCGTAGGTTTTTTTGTAACACATTGTATTATAGCGAATAATTGAGCTATTGACTTGCTGAAATTGAGACTAGTTCCTTTCGTGCCGCTGCGCCTACTTATTAAACAGAGTTAATTGGGTCTTATAACGATGTAATTCGGTCATTTAATTTTTGTGAACGTTGGTGTTTTAAAATCTCGGTATTCATCGTCACGTTTATTTCACTCATATCGAGTATGCGTATAACATTGGTACGTATACTGTTTTCAGTCGCTCTCGGCATGTCATTCGAGAGAGGCAGAGCAGCGATCTCTTCGTAGGGGCCAGGCAGACAGAAGCATGATACTTCCTACATGCCTGAGAAAAATCTGATTACCCTGTGAAAGGGTCGTTTTGGACGTTTGGCCGTGGCCCTATCATGTGAGTAAACGGGCGTCGCCGTAGTAATGCCGTCAACTCGACTGCTGCCCTATGAAATCGAGTTTCTCGACCATATGGAATCGAGCCCAATGGAATAGAGTCCGCAATCCGAAATGGAATCTAAAAGCTCTACCGCACAGCCAAAGCGTAACAAAGCAGCATAACTGCCTTTGCATCATATCATCAGCTGTGGTGAGCGGCTGACAGCGGGATACTATAAACACTATAGCCTCATACACTATCGAAATCAGGAGCCAGTGGAATGATGCAAGGTGCATTTGACTTTCTTTTGTATGAGGTCTCTTCTAGCGAATGTAGTCCTTCTAGTACGATTTGTCCAATTTGAACGCATACTATTTTGGTCTAGTAGTACAACAGAGGACAAAAAGTAGAATAGGAAAAGAAAGAGCCGAAAAGAGAGAGAGAGAGAGAGGGAGGCGAAGAAGAAGAGAGAAACAGAGAGGGAAAGAAATCGAGAGAGAAAAGAGAAAGCTTCTATACGTCTATGAATTTCAATTAGTTCCAATTTCTACCGTTGCAAACTGCAGGTGCGTGTGCAGTAGCTCCGACCGTCGAATCCCCATTCTCATTGTGTGGGTCGGCTTTTTCTAGTTTAAAACTTATGACACCTAATGGCGCAAGAGCACATTAAGTCGCTGCACACCAAGTAGTTGTAAAATATAGCCTGTAATGATGATGATGACGATGAGGATGGCGACGATGGACGAGAGCTATGGACCTTGCCATGGTTGAGGCGCGAAACTAGCTCTCTCGCACGTTCATTGTTCCAACGGCCATTCGTCGACTTCTTGAATCGATCGTCTTCTTACGGGAAAGCCTCACAAACCACCGGCTGACTATTTGTGTGCACCGTTGTGGGTGTGCCGACATACTGTTACATACTGCTGGGACAAGATGCCGTTGTCTTGTTCCAAATTGGGCCGAGCTAGCCGCTAGCCGCTTTTTGGTTCACAACGTTTTGCTGCTCTTTGCTGCGTCCCGGGGGCTGCTGCTGCTGCCGATGGTGCTACGTTCACTACGCTATCTGTCCCGCCGACGCAACCCGAACGCTATACTCCCTAGGGGCGGCAAATTTTTGAGGGAAAACGGGTCCAATAAAGGCGGTTCTTCGTTTCATTTCTGCTCTTCAATGTGCGATCACAGAGAGGAAGGCCTCCGATGCACTCCGATGGCAGCACTGAACCGCCGCTAGTCCTTCTTTATATAAAGCTTCCTTTCACTCTTCCTCACTGCCTCTTTATAGTGTTGGGCAGTGCCGCACCCGTCACAACTTGTTGTCTGAGTTACTTGAGCTTATTAAAGTGTAACGTTTAATAAACGTTTGGGAAATAACTTTAACAATTGACATTTGAAACAGCGAATATATAGCTGTTTTCAAATGTCAATGTTGTTAAAGTTAATTCCAAAACGTTTATTAAACGTTACACTTTAATAATCTTAAGTAACGCAGACAAAAAGTTGTGATGGGTGCGGCGCTGGTATGCACTCGCACACCATGGGACCTTGTTCGTTTGCTTTCAGTGTGGCTGTTTTGTGTAGCCGTAGCCAAAGTAGCCAAAATAATCCTATTTGGCACAGGCTTGTCTATGTAAAATAATCAGAACCAAACTGCCGACAATGAACCTACCTACACAACAGGCACAGAAATGTTAGGATTGCATATTGAAAACGATATTGACAAAGTCACAAGTCGGACCTAGACCGAGTTGAGCAATGCCGTGGATATTATTCTCGACACTGTGCACAATTCTTGGCAAAACATTTAGGTGTGATGACAAGATCTGAAACACGATCAACTTCATACTAGCGCCACTCTTACTAGTTTCGGTTACAAACTCACTCCGTTTAACGAAGCAATGCGAAAGCAAATCAGTGGACGTTAAATGCCGGCTGAAGTCATTTTTTTAGAGAGGTTGCTCTGCTACGAGGGGTCGTGCGGTACAGTTAGTGCTGGTACTGTGTTAGGAAGCGGGGAGGGTGTTGTCGAGCTTCTTCACTGTCGTTGTCTTAATAGTCGTCATCATTATGGCTAGCAGCGGTGGCTGCGTTGCTGCTCTGCGTAATTGTCTCTATCTTATCGACGCTATCGTCAACAGCATCTAGTCACCCTCGGGCCGGCAGTGCTGTCAATATCGTGATACACATCCCTGCCTATAAAAGTAAAGTTTAAACACTCTTGCTTAAATTGTATTCTAATGTAGGTGCGCAGGCTATCGAATTGCTCCTAGACCGTACTCCCTTGCCACAAGGAGCCAGGTTATGGGCAAGGCGCTCAGCCCGACGAGACAAGGCGCAACAATAGGGATGGGGCTTGTGTCATACAACTGAACTGTGTTATTTGTGTCATACAACTAATTTAATCGCCTTGGGGCTTCACAACGTAAAGCTATAGCTGAGAGCAACAAACGCTGATGGAGCGGGTTTATATCAGAGGAAAGAGAAAGACTTATTGGGACGGCCCTAGCAAGCATATATGCAGCTTGCCAGGAATCAGAAAGAAAACACTTCTTTCCCTTGATGAACGCCACCGGGTAACTAACATGATTTCCCCCAACATACGCATTTTGACACAACTTTGTATAAAGTAAGAGTGATCAAGGACTAAATCCGAGAGGTAAGGCTGGTGAAGGCACTCGCTGCGGGGAAATAACACTTAGGGCACCAGGCCCTGATGGAATTCGGTTTACGGCCATGAAAGTACTTTTTGGAAGTTCTCGCAGGTGGTGGTTAATGTAGCCACGTGGATACCCGCAGCGGCTGCATTTGCTGGCTTTGGATTTGGAGGCTTGGCTTTGCCTGGAAAAAGCCAATTATGTACTCATCCTAAAAAGGATTAACTCCTAAAAGCATCCTATAGCACGCTGACCAATAGTGTAGAGCCGATAATAGAGTACCGCATACTCTGTTTTGCAAAGAAGCACCACCTCTTCTTGCCGACAGAATACGAGTTCAGAAAAGGCCAGTCAATCTTCTCATATAGCCATAAAACGGGTTTTACTAAGGCGAAAGCTCTGGTCAATCTCCGCCTAGGAAAATATCCTTGCTTCCGGTGACACTGCTAGACGTTAAAATTGTATTCAACAGCCTGCACTAAAGGGTTTTTGGACATACTACTCCAGAAGTGAGTCATCGGCCATTGTGCATGTAAGTTGATTACTCAACAAAATGCTTTTAAAAATGCAGCTACGTAGTTATGCATTTGAAATGTTAAAATGTTCGATTTTAGGCACTGATTAGTTCTAACACTCCTTCTAGCGAGTTGTAACATATGAATTTAAATATCATATATATATATATATATATATATATATATATATATATATATATATATTCCAATCTACCTCAAGAACGCAGGTTTAACACTTGGGGGCCAGAGGCTTCAACGGCCTTCTCATTTTCGTATGAGGCTTTGTACGCCTGTTCGAAACACCTCGTTAAAGTCTGCCAAGGCGGAAGAACTTTTCTGCTTTCGCACTTGAAAACCGCAAAGGCACGCGCTTTACTGTGTAGTTACGGGCCGCGTTAGCAACAGAACGAAAGATGTAATTTCTGCCGACTACATATTTGCAACCAGGGGAAATTTTCCACACGATTTTAAATGAAGCTAGCACAGCATCAACCTACCTAGTCCTTACTTATGGCAAGGTGTGTAAAGGGTATATATATATATATATATATATAAATATATTTAACGATATTTGTTAACCTATTGAATTAAATATAAATACAATGCTTCCAAATCAAGATGAGTAGACTGACAGCTGCACATCATACTATAAATATATATATATATATATATATATATGAAGTTAGTGTGCAGCTGTCAATCTACTCATCTTGATTTTTCCAATTATAAACATGATCGATTTAACAGAACTGCAAAACTACGAGGCAGAATATCACACTCGGGCAAACGATATGCGTTGTACAAGCACTTTTCACAAAAGGTAATTGCAATTTATGATATTGCGAAAACGTTGATAAACAATATATATATATATATATATATATATATATATATATTGTTTATCAAAGTCTATATATATATTATACATTGTGATTACCTTTTGTGACAAGTGCTTGTACAAAGCATATAGTTTGGCCGAGTGTGATCTTCTGTCTCGTTGTTTTGCAGTTCCCTTAAATCAATCACGTTTAAAATTTGATATATATATATATATATATATATATATATATATATATATATATATATATAATTCCATTTATTTACACATTTAGTTTCAATAATACCTAAGTACATGGATTTTGCTCGGCTTCAGGAGCTTACAAATAGTTACAAGAATTGTATAAAATATAGACATGTACATTATATACAAGTTATAATGACATTAAACGAACCAGCTGATTTAGAGACCCAATGTTCCTGCAAACAAGACCGTGATATCTAGAGCATTCGGTATGGCAATATTTACATCTGCAGTCAATTGCATAAGTGGTGGTGGTGGTAGCCGTGTACCGAAAAACGCACTATCAAATGGCGATTTGGTCGGTCGGACTCTTTCCACGCGTCGTCAGATATTGCAGGTGTTATGAAGATATCAGGGTCTATGTCGGCCAGTTTCTTCTCCTGAAGCTGAATGAACCCCTTGTATGCCTCTGTCTCCTGCAGCCCATACATCTTCCGTATGTCTTCTACGAAAAGCGAGGTCAGTACATAAACTAGGCGGTTGCGAGCGGAGGAGTGCAGGCCCAGAACTCGCTTTAAGGACGCGGGCTTAACTCTCTCCAGCGTTGCGAGGTCGTTCATTTTGAGGTGTCGCCATATCAGCTGCACTCCGTGTGTAGCCTTTGGCGCGACCCTGAGATGGAACAGGCGCAGGACCTTTGCGGAATTTGAAGGAAGTTTTAGTATCCTGAGAAGTACAGCAGATTCCGCGAGCACTATCGAGCGTGATCCTGAATCGAATGCTGCTTTGAAATCTACGAAGATGGAGTGAAGAGGCTGTCCGGGCCTTGCTAGCGTCAATTGCACTTCTTCCATCAGTTACTGGCACGCCGAGATCGTCAATCTGCCCGTCCTAAATCCATGTTGTCCATCGGGAAGAACTCATCTGAACTAAAGAAAAAATGTGAGGCGGCGGACTAGTTGTGTGGATAGGAGCTTGTAAACACAACTTTTCTTCAATATACCTCTCCAGGACGAGGGATCCGACGGACAGCCTTTCCCTTTCGGAATGACAATCATAACACAGCCTCACCAGTTATCCGGAACCCTTCCCTGAGCCAGGCAGGCATCGAAGAGGAATGCCCACTGTGGAGTAAGTACGAGGGCTGACTTCAGGTGTTCGTTATTAATACTGTCGAGCCCGCAAACCTTCCATGTAGGCAGATGAACGATGGCTTCATAAACTTCTGCAATTGAGAAGTCTTTCTCCAACTCATCTCGAAAAAGTTCGTTTACCTCGGACCATACACTGGTATATTGAGAGGTGTGCGTTGGAATCGTATCCTTGGCCGCTAAGATCTTTCTGAAGTGCGACTGCAGAGCGTCTGGCTTTACTGGACATGTAGACCTGGTTGGCGCTCCGTGACGTCGCCAAATATAAGGCGCGCGTTCAGCTTTCATCAGTAGTTTTTGTTTGCGGAGCTCTTGAAATGCAGCTTTTGCGTTCTTAAGAGTCCTTCTGTACAGATACTTCACTGATGCTAGCAGAGAATTCATCGTGGGGTGAGACTTGCAAAGTTATTTTAGCCGGAATGAGCTCGCTTGGTCTCGGTGCAGTCTCTGTTCCACCACCGTCTAACTTTGGTCTGTACTCGGTCTCACGCAGCTCTGGAGGCCGCTGGCCCAGAGGTCTTTAACAGCCGTAACATCGTCATCCGTCGCCGCTGTCATTATCTCCACGAACCGTAACAGCTTTCTTTCGTCTAGGCTGCGGAAGCCTGAAGGACGAGTATCTGAGGCACTGGTCGTGGCGTTAACGGCTATTCGGAGACCGACCGGAACGTGCCAAGTGAGGCGTTCTCCTTCGCTAAGCGGGTGATCTGCGCCCTAGAACACAAACTCGTCATTCCAGAGATTCGTGGCAAACAGGTCTATTGTGGAAGACCCCGTCGGTCCCGTAAACGTAAACACTGCCGGATTGTTCGCAATCCAGAAACCAAAGTTAGATAGCACATCAGTGATGAGCACATTACTGTTCTGCTATCCCCCGGTTTGTCAAGTCTTGCGTTAAAGTCTCCAGCGAAGACGGCTTTGCCGTTTTGGGGGATCAGTTGAAGGCAGCGGACGAGTCTCTCAATCATATCTGACGAGCTTTCGGCACCTGGTGGCCTAGGCGTACATAGCAATAATGCTGATGACTTCCCCACATAATACAACACAGTTATCCTTAGCGAGCACTTGATCAAAGCTTCCCAATCGGTGGTTGTATAACCCAGCCACTCCCCCCTTGCACGTTCAGTCTGGCTTAAGCGGACAGCAGGGCAGAACACAGAGTAAAAGTTTAATAGATGTATAGGGGCGGTGGACCAGGTTTCTGTCAGGATGACAGCATCTACGGAGGCGAACGCTGACGGGGGCATTAGGTGTACGGAGTTTGAGGGTTCTTAACAGTTCCATAGAACTAGTTGTAAAACTTTCCTCTTCGGGTTTTCGCTTTGGGACTTCGACCCTTCAGTAGTGCTGTTTCGATGAGGTCGCTCAGCATGGGTTTGTCGGGTCTGGGAGACGATCGGCGCCCGCTTGCTCGCAACGATTGCTGCTTCGTACGTTCGTTCGTACGTCCCCTCACAGGTCCACGGCGGTCGTGCGGTTGGTTGCACAGAAGGTATAAGGTTCCGGCAAACTCAGACACCTTGCCGAAAAAACGCTTTTGTTGAATTCCATGCAATCGTCGTCATCCACAGATGGCAATGCCGTAGCTGCATCTGACTTCGAACACCCACGGATTACTGACGGGTCTTCTTTGGTAATTGTTCGAGTATTTTAACCTTCAACTGACGGATGGTTTTATCTCCAACAATCAACACCGATTTCGGGGGTACCTGGGGGCTACGCTGACTTCCCTGCTTACCAATCTCAGTTGATTAAGTAACACTATCCGACGCATCGTGCGATGCGTGCGTAGGTCTGTTCGCTAAGTGACCCACACGTTCTTCAAAAGCCCTCAACCGTAGCGCTAAATGGGTAGCAAAGTTTGCAAAATCACTTGTGAGGGGTTCTTTGTCGAGCACTGCCAAAAACTCCTCGGTGGTCATTTTCGCAGCCGGTAATGAGCAAAGACGACAAAGCCACAATGCACCGCGTTCTCCGCTGGGCTACTTTTCGTCACTGAACTCGCAAGCTATATGAAATGCACGTTTAAATCCTCCGCACCTAAGTAGAACACCACTTAAGCAGTCACCACATCTACTACAACACATTTCGACTTCCATCGTATTCGAATTTTTTGTGTTTGTTGACATTATCGAATCAACAGAACGTTTTTGTTTGTTGATGTTGTCAAGTCAACTGAACATTCGGAAACTCCCCGCTACCGCGAAGTCAAGCGGGTACTGGATCCACCGTAAATCCGTGAACACGCTACACGACGCAATAATAGCCGCTTCACTCAGTCCGCGCTGCCAGCTAGTGCCAGAGAGGACAATGAGAGGGAGTGTGGAGGAGTGGTGGAGGGAGAGCCCGTTCGGTTGCCAGCCGGCTCAGAACTCAGAACCGATCCTCGGTTCGCTACAACAGACGCATAACAGGCTCCGACACGGCAATCATTTTGTGCACTGGTTCAGGGCGAATTCGAGTGCGCGCACGAAAGCACAGCGATGAACAGTCAACTCACGATGTTTTCTCGGGAGCGCAACTGTCGCGTGACCGAGGCGGATGAGGATGCCCGCCCTGGCCATCCCCGGGCACCTCTACGGCACCGCTGAAAAACCCGATAAGTATACCACTGCTGCCAAGAGCGACGCAAGAGGGGAGAACCCTTAAAAAACCTCGGGCTCACCATTAATGAAACCCAAGGACGGAGACATTTTAACTAGTAATGACGCACATTTTATAACATTTATGGACCAAACCGCAATATTGGAGCCCACGCTCTGCTCCAATAGGCTCACAACCTGCTAGGTGCCGACCTATTGCGGCTTAGTGAACTCAACAGCGGCTGTAAAATGATTATCATTGTACTTGATAATTGCTATACGTTTACCTCTCTGGGTACAGCAGGGGATACGATTTAACCTGGATCGACGGAGATCCTCCACCTCGGCTTGTGCTCTACCGAATAGAAGGCCGCGGACGTCGTGTTGATTTTGAAGACCCGTTCTTCCGGGCAGCAGGGGTGCCACAAGGCGTTACACTTGGCCTCTGCTATGAAACATAGACTACGACGACGTGCTGCGGCAGGGGAGACTTTTCTCCCGGGGTCGACGAAGGCCTCATCGTCACCGTCCATGCCCATACACTGGATTTGCTCCGTGCGCGCATTCAACCAAATAAGAGTGAGAAAAAAAATGGAAGTAAATATCAACAGGACCCTTGGACTACTTTGTTTTATGCCATCAGGGCTTCTTCATACTCAGTTGGTTAGTGGCTTATTGTTTTTTTGCACATGACAAAAAGCAAATACAGCCAATGCAGACCGTTTTCGGAGCTCACGAGAGTTTGGCGTGTTTGCAGCATTCAAACATGACTTTTCTTACCACGTCTCTCCGTTTGCTAAACCACCCACAAGTGTTCTTACTGATATTTTCTGTTGCTTTCGTTATAAATACTAATTCGTATAAGTAATTATTTAGATCTCGTATCATCAAAATGTATTTACTACACTTTTTACAAAGAAAAAAATTGACATTTATAGGGCTTTCGCAAGTAACACTAATCTCGATCTAAAAGATTAGAATTGTGATCGAACCCCAAACGCAACAAAAAATGGCGTGCTTTATCCCTGTGCTAAAACCCGGTAAACAGCAAGGAGACCCCTGGGCTTACCGCCCTATAAGTATGCTCTTCTGACAATTCAAAGTGCATTATTAACGGATGACTAGTAACACCAGGCGCTGTCGAAAAATCAGCACGGGTTCCAAAACCCGAAATTCTACACAATTGGTTATCAGCAACCTCCTTAACGTAGCTGAAACATGGATAAATGCCCCGATGGCAACCGGTCGCATTGTCTAGCCGTCCTAGCCACCCCATATATATATATATATATATATATATATATATATATAGGCTAAAATGTCACTTCATAAATTGGGTTGTAAAATGTTCGTCAATTAAATGCTATTATTATCTGCACTGTTTAATAAGATTGTGTTTTAAGACTCGCTGCGGCAAAAAGTATGAAAAGAGGAGAGTAAAGGAATTTATAATAAGCGGGAAGCGGTGTCAGACCTAGGAATATTGAGAATTAGGCGTTTATTTTACGCGCCTAATAGTAAGTAAAGCTAAACTAAAACGAACATAGTCGCAAATTAAATATACGGGACAGGTTTTAAGAGCAATAGTACGAGGGCCAAACGGATTTGATTTTTAGTGACCTGTTTCTGGACTAGACACAACAAAAAAACAAGCAATTTACATTTAGCATAAGTACCCGTAAACTGACCCACGTGCGGAAGGCTGAAACACGCACGCACACAAAGAGTAACAATGATCTCTATATGATTTTGCTCGGATCTTATAGAGGTGGTCGTGCCAATCATGGTTGTCGCTGAGTGTAGCGTATCTGAGTTTAGCTTCTCTCAGTGAAAATGTAAGGCATTTGAAGAATGGAAAAACCGAATGCTTAATCATGCAGCTTTATCGGAGACAGTCTGCCCGTAAAGCTTAGCTACACGTTTCTTTCCAAAGAATACTCCTGGTCAGAAACACGGTCAAAAATAATTGTAGGCACATTTACGGTGTTAAGAGCAACCGAGTTAAAGTCCACGTACTGTCGGATAGCGCCAGCTCTGCTGACGTTTGAATAGAAACTACAAGTCAATTCTCCTAGAGACAACGGTGTGAGAGAATGGCGGATACAAAATGTCGGTGGCACAATACTCGTACCCCAACATTACTCTGCGTATAGGTAGTTTGTACTATCTCTAGGGAGAATTAAGTGTACTCGAGTGTTTCAGGGACCTTTGAGTAATCATTGAGAATGAAATCCTATTTCTTAAGACTGTGTTATATATGTATGTTACGAAACATTTTGAACTGGGCAATTCAATCTGTTCGACGGACCCGTGAGGGCGTCCAAAACAGTAATGGATGCATAACATTTGGCTGCGACCGAGCGAAACTCAAATATAACAAATGCATTGCTCGAGGAGACTTGGAGTTTGAATGCCGCGTCCCTCCCTAGAATGCTTCACGACAAACTCAGACTCACCAAAAAACCTGCTTGATGGGTATCTCATGATCTGTCACTAAACGAAAAATAGGTGCGTCTCTTTCTAATTTGGGGATTTCTGCGAAATTCGACAAAAGGCGATCTCTTTTGTTGAAGGAAAACGTCACAGGTGATGAGACTAAGGTACATGTTTATGATCTGCATCCAGAAGTTTTCACTGAGCTCCACTCCACGGCCATCACGCCAACACATCAGTCTACAAGAGTAAAAATACAAATAGTTCTATTGTCGCATTTAGGATCAGGCTAATGAAACACGCAGCTGATTCGGCTTATTTGCCTAAATTAGTACCATCCAATTTGATCCTGTTTCTGAATAAAAACAAACATTAGAAAAAGAGAATTCGACTTACGCGAATTGGCGTTTTAAGCTATCTAAATTAGTAATCACTGCGGCCATCATAAGGCAGTACGAAAATGACATTCGGGAAAAGTCTGCAGTAGAATGTATACAACACGAGATCGCTTTGTAGATCGAATGAGGCAGCAGTAGACATTGGCAACAAAAATCAGCAACGCTCTTAGTCCAATCAGAGTCGGTGTTATCACATATATGCTGAGATTAGTATGTTCTAAGAGCTCCCGCTATGAAAACGGCGGAAGACGCCGGGGGGAGGGAGGAAGAGGGCCTACTCGAACGTAGGGAAGTGATACAATAGAACGTTTCCCTTTTATTGCCATTGTTGTCCTCGTCATCATCATCATCGACAACGCTAGTGGGCCAATCGATCCACAATGCGGCGATGTCGACGCAATGTCGACCGGAACCACTAGAGACATGGCATGCGAAGGACAATTTTTGGGGGGTGCGGTCGGATCGGAGTACCCTCGTACTATCTGACCGAACCGAGGGGTAGCGGCTGTACAGAAGCTACTGCTGATTCAGAGGGCGGACTGGCTCCGGGCTGCTCCCTGTCGCTGACGCCACCCCCTACCGCCGCCCCCACCCCCCACCGCTCCAGACGAAGAACTACAACACTGCCGCTGCGGTGGTCCGTTGTTCCCTCGTCGTACGCTGCATGTGCAACTGCAAGTACAGCGTCGTGGTGGTGCGTCATCTACTATATACATACCACGTACTTACGTGCGTATGTATGGAACAGTCGAGTCGTACCTCGACGGCGTATGTGAGTGGCGGTCTCGTTTTCCTTTTCCTTCTTCTCTCGAGGGGCGTAGTATTTGCATACGACAACACCGACGTCCACAGCTGCCCGCCGACAACGGAGAGACGCAAAGAAGAAGATGAAGAGGAAAACATGAGACAGAAGAAAATAAAAAGGAAGAAGCAGAGAAAGGAAAAGGAAAGCTGAGGAAAAAGATGAGACAGGAGAAAATAAAAAGGAAGAAGCAGAGAAAGGAAAAGGAAAGGTGAGGAAAAAGATGAGACAGGAGAAAATAAAAAGGAAAAGTAGAGAAAAGAAAAGGAAAGATGAGAAAAAGATGAGACAGAAGAAAATAAAAAGGAAAAAGATGAGACAGAAGAAAATAAAAAGGAAAAACTGAGAAAGGAAAAAGCAAAAAGAAGAAGAAGAAGGAAAAGCGGGAGAAGAACAAGAACAAAATGGGGGAAAGAAGATGCGAGTATTTCGGCTCACGCGAAATCGACTCGCGCTGGCTGTTCACCACTGCTCGCCGCGAGCAGTACGCGCTTCTTTTTTTGGCAGTATGTAAATGATGTTTCTTCTCCTTCCTCCGGTGTTCCCTGCAGGCCCTCGACGAACTGTCTCAGCGTAGTGGCTACGTCGAGGCTGGCCGTCGTTCGTCGTGGTGGAGAGCTGCCCGACCATTTCGCCCGCCGTTCGATCTTTAGATGTTTGTCCACATTGCTACCGCTACTGCAACTGCTGCTTCTGCTGTTCACGCTGGCCTCCAACGTGTTCGCCGTGGTCAAATGCTATCGCCAGTTCGCTAGTGGGTAAATAAAGCTAAATAAAAGTGATAATATTACGACGGTGTCTGTCGCTACGGTATAAACTAATGCGCGTCTCCTAGCTAAAGTGCAAGTCCGTCAATCATCAACAATCAAAACCCACTACACAACACACAACAACAACACAACAACTTTTGCCCAAACAAATTCAGCGTGCTCCGCCACGCAAACATTTAATTCACTGTTTCGAATTGTATTGTTTCGGCAGAGAGTACAAATTGTTTGCTCCAACGACGCTTCACAATGATGTAGCCAGATATTTTGTCATGTCGTATAAGATTTCTTTAAGTGATGACCGCGTTGTCATGTTTCGATATTAAAGAGTGGAGATTGTCATCTTATTTACGGCGCTCCAGTCAATGTGGGCTAAGGCTTTTTGGAAATCTGTCCCATCTTTTTCACGGTGAATCGCCATATACATCTTGAAATCATCGGCATGCATGTGCTAAGTAGAACGCAGCAGAATTTGCAGCCAGACTAAGGACAATTTCAAATGCTGTGTACAAGCGTGGGCCTAGGCGAGAGGAGCCTTGCGGTGCTCTAGTCTGGTTAGTTATATTCTTAACAAAAATGTTCGGTCAGCTAGATATAGAATGCAAAGGCAGACGCCAATCCCAGACTTAACATTTTTCTTAGTAAAGTTATGTGATCAACTGATTAATCAAATGCACGCGAGCAATCAAAGTAGATGCCGTAAAAGGGGTTTTGATGGCACTCCTCCATCTGCAATAATTATTTTTCATATATTTGATCTATTTCGCAAATTATTTGCATATACAAAATGTATTGCAACAATATATTTCATCGAGGTTCCTCAGCGTCCATTCCACTAAGCGACAAAAAGCAAAGGCTGCCCACGCAAATAGCAGTCCGTCGCGTTTGATACTTAACGCATTTCTGCGAGCAAAACTGGTGTGCGGCATTCGCCCCCACCTGATGAGATGAACATGCCAGGTGGTGGTACCGGTGTCAAATATACTTTGCGTACACATGACGACGAAAATGTTTAGGCTGACCCTCGGCCAACATTTACGTCTACAGAACCGTCCATCTTGTGATGCTTTATAAGGCGGATCCTAATAAATTCAAATGTAAAACGGCTGAAGGGATCGAACATGTGCACCCATGTGTCTTCTCCGGTCAGCTAGACTTTTTGCTCCCATGAAAATGTGCAAGGCGCATGTGAATACATCACGCGACCGGGCTGACGCACGTGCCGACAAGTGTATGCCATAACGTCCCCTAGGTTACCGCTGAACTGCACGCTTGCATGAGCAACCCCTTCTATTGCCTTCTATGGCTCTAAAGGCTCATTGAGAGGAAACCTCAGCCTGATTATAACCAAGGACAGGCACTACTACCAGGTATACATCTACGAATTATTGATCTGCGAAAATAATTACCAAACAATATGATCTGGGTACCTTGGTCTCCACGATGAGCCCTGCTAACGATTGCAAGCGTTCCTAGCAAAAAATATTCAATTAACGACAGCAGCAATTCTGCTGTTACGTGGCCCTTACTGTGGCCCTATTATAAGCAAATTCGAGTGCCTGTGTAGCAGTTGAACGTCATTTGGCAAATCCAGGCTGTTGTGGATCAATTAGACTTTTGGCGTCTAGAAACGTGACCGTTGAAACCACCGCAATATTGTTCTATTTTAAGGTTCCATGATATTGAATGTTGCGCATTGTCGAACGGTAGTTTCAATCTCAATTGACCCTCTCTAAAGCAGTGGTGTTGCATTTACGACACAGGGAGCATTTCTTCAAAGCGTATCAACACGAGCGCCATATATACACTTTCGAAATTCCCAGCAAGCAGGATATAAGGAGTTATCCCTCATTTAACGGATAATAACGGATG
This sequence comes from Dermanyssus gallinae, assembly GCA_003439945.1. Classification (NCBI taxonomy): domain Eukaryota; kingdom Metazoa; phylum Arthropoda; class Arachnida; order Mesostigmata; family Dermanyssidae; genus Dermanyssus; species Dermanyssus gallinae. The sequence continues at coordinate 134,800 of QVRM01002478.1, read as the reverse complement.
GACTTCGATGCATTGCAGACGTTCTAACGCGGTTCTTCTAGGCATCGTCTTCTGAGGGATGCACGAGCTTGCGCGCGAATCGGCTGTGCGCGACTGGAGACCGTCATTTTTTAAATCTCCTGCTGAGCATGAGTAAAATACTAAAGTAGTAAGTGAGTAAATTAATGTGACGTATGCCTTTTTAAGAGCGTAAAACGGCACTACCAGATTGGTTATGATAATAGCAAATGAGCCATAGTAATTCTCAGCGGAATAACATCTGGCGGATATGCGCCGCAAATCAGCTAGCGCTATGCTGGTTCCAACCGCGAATCGGAATTAAAAGGTACACATTCCGTAACTATTATGAGCTACGTTACTTTAGAGAACTCGATATATACAAAGTTGTCGCATACCGTCTTCCTACGTAGGTGCAAAATACCCTATATTTAGTGTTAGGGACAGGAATTATATAAACTGCTACTAATTCTGTACCCGCAATAGCTCTTGTTACCTCACAGCATCGCGGCAATACATAATCCTCTACCTTTTTCGAAACACGGGGTAGCGACTACTAGGAGATTCTTCAAAGGATATTATGGAGTCTGCCCATGTTTCTGTAATGCAGATTAGATCTATTTCAAATGATTCAGCATAAAAACATAACACAATAAATACGCACGTATTCCATGGCCTTCCATGACCATTCTCACTGTTGCTTGTGCATATTAGCAGCACTCCCGGACTCCTCAAGATTGCATAGAAAAACATTTCTGTTTTGTATTTGAAGTTCAGCAGCCGGACATTTCAAAAAGCTCTCCGGGGTATTTACATTTGGCTTTATTAAAAAGTAAATCTTAATTTTCAAACATTCGCTGCACAGCTCTGTAGAGTCTTGCTGCTGTTTTAGAAACTTACGAGGGCAAAATATTTGTATTGCCACATATCGAGTTGCTGGGTAGGAGCATAGTTCCTATAGTTGTTTGCACGTTTGTGGCATTTCTCCACTTAGTTCTTAAGCCTATACGCTTTTTTTAGCAGTCCGTTCAATTTGCGTGAATATACCTTCTTCAGGAGAACAAGTAGTATGCCGAGTAAAAACCGGCGAATAAATCGTCACTCGTGTCACGAGACAGAGCACAGGAATTTACAAGACACACATTTGAATGTGTTTAGCACTAAAGCTCCAGACAAAAGCCTCTTATACAGATACTTAGTGCGCACCTTCGAAACACACTTAGAGCGAGGCACGTATTTTACTGACCCCACACGGCCATCACAGTTCGGACATCCCTTCGGTTGGCGCAAATTCCTAACTAAATTGATGGGTTCTGATCCGCATCATTAATATGACGTATTCTACTTGCTCCAGAGCACTGCCAGGGAGCATAAACTTGATACGCATGTTGACACATGTAAAACATCGTATATTTCAAAAATGACAACGAGAACATCTCACTCTCTAATGGCTGATGATACGAACTCTGCATGATCTGTTACCGGATAGAGTTAGAGTCAGTTAGTACAGCGATTGGTTGGGAATAAGCCTTATCTCAACTCTGAATGTATCAATTTTCTCGTTTTATCGACCTGTCTCTTCATCTAAAACCTGCACATTTAGCCTAATTTACAAACGAACACTAAACATTGGACTAACCGCCGCCTTTAATCGCCGGGCGGCCTCGTCGTGATTCAGGTCGTAGAGCGGCGACCGTAGAGCAGCGACATTACGGATCCTACGTAGGGCTGCAAACTAAGCGCCCGCCATGCCAGACGTAGTTACGGGTACCAAATCCGATGCTAACCCTGATCCTACAGCCGCAGTGAAGTCGACGAAGCAGCTAGCAGCAGCAACGAATTTGTCTTCGTTCTTTGCCGCCAAGGTTGCCTTTGCGTTGCTTTCGTTGCGCGCCGTTTTGGCCAGGCCATTCGTACGACGACGCCGTCGGCGGCGACGGCAGCTTCCTTTCTTGCTGCTCTTCGGTCCTGCACCTGGTGCAGGACGACATACGGCGGCCGACGCTGGTAGCTCGACGCGGCGCCGCCGCCATTGCGTTTCGTAGCTCGGCTTCTGCACTAAGTAGAACTAATGACGCCAGCGACAACGACGATTATTGCGATCGGTTGGCGTCGGATTTGTCCCGCAATCTCCGTGGCACCTCGGCACGACTCGATGCACACACACTCGAGCAAACACAGCGTGACCACGGTGCTTGCACACTATAAGGCATTTGTTCGATTTCGTCTCCGGAACCGTCTCTACGCGGTCTGTCGCTCAACCCATAGACCTACAGAGGTATCGGCAATCGTACGGTGTGTAGTCGCCGTAGCCGCATATATATATGTATATTAGGATTGACTTTTGCTAATGCCTCTCTGGTCAACAGCGCGGGGTTAGAAGGGAAGCTAGAAACAGTACAAACAGAAGTGATAAGATTTGCATTGGGTTGCCGTTTCAATTGCGTCAGAGATTTTCTTGACGGGAAAGAAAAGCTGTCAAAATGTATTCAAAAAGATGTGTTAAGAAATTGAGTTAAGATTTAGTATTAAGATTAAAAATGTCACAATGAAAAGATGGATTAAACAGAGGCAGCTGGCGAATACGGTACTAAGGATCAAATCAAAGTGAAATCGCAGAGTAGAGTTCGCAGGGAGGGAGATTGGGTACAATAGTCAGCAATGGGAAAGAGCTAGAATTACGGATGATGAAATTAAGGGTAAAGAAGCCATATACAGGCAAATGGTAGAATGGATATGCGATAATTTAAAAACAAGTGGGCTACTGGGCGATGCCAGGGCAGAAATGTTGGGTAGAATGATCCAATGAGCTAAAGATAGGGATGGGGAAGTACACATTGTCGAGCCGGTGGGCTAGGAAATGAGTCAATTGAATATATTGTACTATAATGTACAGCATTGAAGGAAGCAGATATATAGACCTGTCGGATGCCCTAGTCTTAGGACCGAATGTTAGAAAGGACCAGGTCAATATTACAATGAAGAGGTTGTCCCAATGGAAGGCAAACACTCACTTTTTGGCAATTGTAATAATTACGTGTATTGTAAAAGGCTATCTGTGTCTGCATATATATATATATATATATATATATATATATATATATATATGTTTAGAACGCTAAGTACCTTCAAATGTAACAATTACGCCATTTCGGTCAGACTTGCTTTCCCTTTCAGCTATCCCCGGTAATTATTCCCGTTTTTAGAACAAGAATCCTATATTTTTATATATATATATATATATATAATATTTGCGTACAGCATCTATACTGGCACACTCTACTGTACATAAAATGTGCACACTTGGGCGAGAATGCACCGGTCCCGCCTGTATGAGCGATATAAGAAATAGCGGCCACCTAAATAAACGCCTCTAGATAACAGCCCACCCACCCAAAACGGTGTTCCTCGCGTGTATCTGATCACCACCGCCACCACCTGTCAATTCGTCACCCGATCGACTCCCACCCAGACAGGGACCGAGGTTTCCACAAACCTCCCGACAGACAAAGGTATACGTGCACTTGCACGAGATGAAATGCTCGGACGTATCGCTCTGCCGTTGCTATATTTATTTATATTTCCTCTTTCCCCCTCCCGCTCTCTCCCCTCACCTTCTCTATCTCTCTCTTTTGTCTGAACTCTCACAAGCGTCTGCGTGCATGCGTGAGTTTGCTGCGCGTGGCCGTGTGATTTGCGCCGCGGCTTCCAGATGCGGCCATTCGTAAATCTGTAGCGTTGGGGGGGGGGGGGTTGTAGCGTTGTATACTTTTCGATTTTAGGCTCTTCTGGCTTTGTTACGCTTGCTGCTGCTGCTGCGTTCCAACGGTCCTTTCGGCCTTCGACTCCTCCTGCTGCTCGTATTGCTACTGTCGTTGCGTTGCCACTACCTTAGTCTCCGTCGTCGTCGTCTGCCTCGGGGTTAGGCGGCCGGCACCAAAACAGGCTCAAGGACAAGACATCGGCACAGAGAGTCATCTCCTCTGATCAGGCCCGCTGAGGAGCACCAGCAGCAGAAAAAGAAAGGCCAGTTTAGCGTAGCGTCGAACGACAACACGTAGAGAACGACAACAACGCATCATTCCGGCCAGATTCGGCCGAAGCAGCGAAAGTAAGCGCAACCAAGAGTGTAGCAAGGACAGCTGCAGCAGCAGTGGCAGTGACAACGGCCCGGCAGCGACTGGTTGAGTGAACGGCCTCACTACAGCAGCACAGAGCAGAAGCAGCAGAAAGACTCGGCCCCTGACTCGATCGAATAAGGAAGACGAGGAGGAGGAGGAGGAGGAAAAAGAGGAAGCCATCGACTTCAGTAGCAAACGAAGGAGACAAACGAAACATTGCTGCTGCTGCCGCCGTCCGCCGAAAAACAAATCCGGGATTTCCGGCGGTTCGTTGCGCGAGTCCTGTGCAGTGGCCCCCTTCGATTCGGCCCGCTTCGCCTCGTGCGCCTATAGCGGTACGGCGGCAGCAGCAGCAGCAGCGGTGGTCCGATCCAGATCTAGCGCGGGCGACAGAACCAGATAAAGAAGGCGAGCGGAGGTTGGTGGGTGGGTCGAAGTCGTCAGGCTAACGGCACAACGACAATGAGGAAAGAAGCTCGGGATAGGCATTAGGAGCTGGGGCGTAGGGAAAAGAGGAATGCATATATATATTATATATATATATATATATATATATATATATATAGAGAGAGAGAGAGAGAGAGAGAGAGAGAAAGAGAAAACGACTTCATAAAACAAAAGATACAGATGTAAAGTTCGTTGTATATATATTTCCTTACGGTGCTCTGGCGAAGAGTCAGCGGACAAAACTGATGACAGATGGGTCGCTGTGTCGATTGATGCAGCTATAGCCGCAGTCGTTCCTACGCAATACATTGCGCAATGTTTCGTTGCTTTTTTTGCCTTTTCTTCGTCATTACAAGCCGCTATAGTCTGTCTTAATGTCAAACAACATAGAAGGGGACAGTCCAGGCATTAGATAAGAGCCCCGGGTGAACGGGTACAATCATGGTACGACATAACTCAATTTCGAGTTATGTCGTTTTTGAGGGAAACGAGGGTTACGAAACGAGTAAATTAAAGCCTATTCTTCGTGGATGCTGAACTCTGATTTGTGCGTGTCTATTGTGCCGGGCCGTATTGGCTGCGCTTAATCCTGCGACGTACACAGACCGCCTGCCGGTCAAACGAAAAAGGGGCGCTTTAGATTGGCTTGGCTCCACCAAGACGACGGTTAACAGTTTGCGACTCACCGATCGACGCCGTCACAATCGACGTGACGAAATACGTTTCACACCTTATTTACTCTTTCTGCGTTAAAAAAACGTGCATCCAATTCCTACTTCGCCTGCTACTGTAGCTCAGTGCGTACATTATTGGCGACATTTCTCTTATTCCTGCGTCTAGTAAAACATCCTAGCACTTAGAATTGAAACTTTTTTTTACTGCGGTTGTTTTTAATTCTGGACTACACTTTTAGTTTTCAATTTAATACTATATTTTTTGTTTGTAGTCAATTTAACACTACCATTTTTGTTTGTAATTCAATGCTACAATTTTTGTTTTCAATTCTAGACTACAACTAGAGTTTAATTCTAGACTACCCATGCGGCTTGGAATTCATCCTGAGGCATATTTTCAAGGCACCGAGGGTTGAATATGTTGAAATATCTAGGGTTTTTCCTAACAATCTTGTGGCAGCATGGCCGCTGAACCTCAGCGGTAAGGTGTATCATCTTAATGAGCATCGCTCAAAGAAAACATCGATCAACAGGGATCGAATCGGTGACACCCTGGTAGACGACAACCATGACTAGCGCGCGAGTCCCCTAGACCACGCCATCTTAGCATCCTAAAAAAATACTTTCTGGGCTGACTCTCAGTCAAGGAATAACGTCCACGGGACTGCTTTTTCGCATTGCTTCATAGACGGACAGCCATAAATACAAATGTGCAACGGTGGGGCTCGAACCCGCGCACCTATCCGTGTCTCCTCCGGTTGCGAGGCGCAGACGAATGCACCACGCCACCGGGCTCGATAGGCCGTCAGTAGCACCTAGTGACAGAAAACTGTAGTTCATCATCGCAACAATAGTCTGCTGATAGCAAAGTGTGTTTGTAAACTAATCTGAATAAACAAATGCATCATTCTGATAAACATAAAAATCGGCTTACGGGTTTTTACACCTAGAACGAGCTTTACGATAAGGCACATAAAATGAATATAACATATACTCGTGTTTCGTAAAATATTTTAAATGTATAGTACCTAAGATACCATTGATCTCGGTACCGTTTGCATGTCACGACCTTTGAAGAGAAGACAAAGGCTTCTTCGCTCTTCTTGCTTCTTAATACTTTTGAATCGTGCATTATGGCGCTCCACGCATGTCGTCGTGTCCGTGTTAGGTTAGCGTCACCTGTCCATGTAGGTTTCGAACACTACCGTCACAATGGCTTGGTTTAAAAGAGACGGTGTAAATTAACGCCGTTTTATTGTTTCTGAGTGCACTTTACTTGTTTTCTATATTTATCATACGTGCTCTATAAGTTGATCATAGGACTCCTATGATCAACTTATAGAGCAAGTATGATGACGCAGTCAGTTTCTGCGGAAAACTACTATTTAACGCTTAGAGTCCGCCCAGCATATTCGGCATGCTATGTGAATACATTGTAAGAAAACACAAAACCGTAAGAACTGGCTGTACAGACATACAGGCATCATTTTTAAAGGGGGGAAGAGGAGCAAGAAAATGTCTTGGAGCACGCCCGGTGTTTTCGAGAGGGGAAGAATCCTGTGAAAATGGCTCTGCTCACGCACGTCTATGCATATGTTATTATACGCACATGGAGTGCTCTTTTGGTATATTACTATGTTTAGGTTATTTACACACTATACTCAGCCCAGGAGCACACGTTTCACGGACAGGCTAATCGGATCGCTACTGTTATGGTAGACACTTACCATCTTAACCGGCAGACAAACGTTTGTTGCATAAGTTACTAACCTATAGATAAAAACGTTAGGTTACGTATATAATTATACGAGTATATATACGAGCAGTAAACGAAGTTTTTGGCAGCCATGGATTGACACCCAATGTTTAATTTCTTCTTTAGTTTTTCTTCTTACTTTTTATGATGTTCAACACCACTTTATACTGGTTAAAGAAAAAAAAAACGTTAGAGAAAAACCGTTACTTAGCGGTCTAGCTGAAAAGCCACGCCTTTCCAAAAGATTGGGGATACTTACGTATATTTAGCCAGTTAAGTAAGCGATCCATGTCAGTAGTCGTAGTTGCCTTGGTTAATTGGCAGTTTCTACCATTGCTTTGAAGCATTGAATCTTGAACTTGTTTTTTTGGCGATTGGAACTTTCTCTACACGTACTCATATTTGCTTCCCCGTATTTTTGCCTTCTCGATGGAACTCATGCTCGAGCCACAGAAACTGCTAAGCGCTCAGATTGCCCGCGTAGCTCCAGTCTAGTTTGGTGGCATTAAAGATATACCTCAGATTAAGTTCCAAGCCCGTAGGGGACGGAGGATAGTCAAGAATTAAAAACAACCTCCTTAAAAAAAATTAACTCTAGTTTGGTGGCATATGCCGCGTAACGTAGATCTGGTGATGGTATTCTTAGAGTGATTAATTACACATACTCGGCTGTTTGCATTGCGGAGTTTGTATATTTTATCGGATAGGATACATTTTTTATGTACTTTGCGTGTTTTATGTAAATGTATTTGGTGTTTCCCTATAATTTAAAACATATTATACTCCGACGTTTAGGTTAAAGTTAACGCATTAAAGTTTTATGCAAAATACGATCGTGTCTAAGTCACATTTTCTACTTACATGTAACTCACTCTTAACTACCCGAGCTGGAAAAGCTTCCCTTAAGTAGTACAAATGACACCTTGAAAACCAATAGACTCTCGGTACGGGTGCTTCCTGATTCATCATCTACGGTGGCCCAGTGCCACCTTGGCCACGCAATATATTCTGGAAGGAACCTAACACGAGGATGCAATGCTGAGTTTGTGTAACATATATTTTCCGGTTAAATTTGTCGACTTCCGCACAACTGTTTGTTCCGCAGATGTTATCGGATTTTTGAGCTCTCTCTCTTTCTGTTTCCTTCCTCTAACTGGCTATTTCTCTTTCGGTCTCTCAGTTTGTATATCTTCCATAATTGAAGAACTATTACTTGAGGGAAGTAGCCGTAAGTAAAGTTACAGGATGAACGTAGCATTCTCGCACACATTTCGTTAAATCGTCAAATATCACTGCTTAAGGTGTCGGACTAGTTTGAGCGGATGCCTCTGTAGCTTCTGATTTCCGGAAGTACGCAGACGCTCTGTAAGTATTAACGAGTCTGCCCTGTACGTGATGCTACGCGCTCTACCAATCAGATGTATAAAGATATAAGCACAGATGTGTGCTGCATTCACAATATGCACAATAGTAAATGAAATCGGTAAAACATAATTGTGGAAAATAGCCCACTACATATTTGTTGTTAGTTTTTCTGAGGCTGCCTTATGCAATACAAATCCCGAGGAAATACCCAAGAAGAGTCCACCTAAGTTCGGCACGAGAAAGCATGAATCTGGGCAAAGGTAGAGCTAAACTGATTGTATTAACATTTTTTTTCTAGTTGCAGTTTTATTTGCTTATATGCAAGAGGCAACAATTGTCTCCTTATGAACGTGTACACCGGACAAATCAAGTAAAAACAAACACTTTTTTTTTAACGCCAACATATGGTTTTATTTCATTTTGTAGTTACAGTGTAGTTACAACAAACACTTTGTATTAACTTGTATTAAAAAATACTTTGATGCTGAGTTTCGTTCCAATGCTAGACGACCCTCACGCGCTTTCCAAAAACACTACATATACTTTTATATACTTATTAACTCTTGGTGTACATACGCGTTTGGCGTTTGGGCAATCGGACGATCACATTCCGCCTAGTAGTTGCAGAATATTTTGCCCTTAAGACAATTTGCTTTTTAAGTATATACATCATAGAGCACACAAGTGTCCTTAGTGCGGAAAGGATGCGCTTTAATCACAAGGTCAATAAAATGTATTCTGTTGCTGGTTAAGGTACTCATATAATTTTAAAATTGTATTAGCTGACCATTGATATATGTTTAAGTCAGCAAACTTGCAAACACAGGGAGATATATATATATATATAGAACAGGTAGGCAGCCCTTAAGTAAGAGTTTGAAAGACAGCGCATGTATTTTGCAAAAAAAACAGTTGCCCAAGATATCTATGTGCTGGTTCCGACGACATCGAATATTTATCATTTCGAAATGGCTTAGTACCAACACCACGCATCCGATAAGACGCATAGGAGTAGTCTGAGAACGACACCATAAAATGCATCGCAAAGGAACGCGAACGAAAGAATATCGATCAATTGATTTTTTACCTGGTCAATAAAAAGCGGGAGACAGGCCGTTTTTCAATCTATGCGCCCCGACCGCCGACGCCGGTTCGACTGTACTGCTTTACGAGCTGTTGCGGCCTGCCTGTTGCTGCGGCCTTGTACTCGCATTGCACGTGACTACGCAGCCCGTGGTGCCACGGAACGTCGGAATGCATGCTTCGCTTCGGAACGCAACCATACTACGCAACCCTGCGCTAGCCTGCGCGCTGTCCTGGGCCACGCATAAGAGAAATCTCCCGTTAGGATTGCATGGCGGTTATTGGTCGCAAATTGACTACGGCGGGATCGGCGACTTCTCGTTGTTGACAGCGGCAACCGTCGAAGTGAAGCCGTCCGTGCTGCTTCCTTCGTCGTGTACAGACCCGCGCATATTCTGTTTCCTGCTTGCACTTGTCGGATAAATATCTATGCATGTGCTCTGTACCGCCTCTCATGTTGCGTTACATGTATATATATATATATATATCCTCCTACCTCGCCCATGCTCTTTTTTCTCAATCAAAGTGGCCTACAAATGTGCACACAATTATATATATATATATATATATATATATATATATATATATATATAATATATATACATACATTAGCGAAAAAACAAGGCTCCTTCTTTTTTGTATATATATATATATATGTGTGTGTGTGTAATGACAATCAGTAAAGTGCTCCTGTACATTGAGAATGTATAGTATCCTGAAGGATACTTTTGATGTCTTGGGAGGAAAATATGATGTGTATATTATGGGGGGAAAGTAATTGCGGAGATAAATTATTAGGGAGCGAGTTCCACAGTATTGGGTTCATAAAGAAGAACCATAAGGAAGACTGGTATAGACGTGCTTCTCAAACAACAAATGCAAACTGTATTAAAATTCGCACTTGCTGTTTGAGAAATTAGAGAGAGTGTGCAAAAAATATAAATAACTTACGCATGCTATTAATCTCAGTTTTTGTGCAGTTTTTCCGCACGAAAATAACGTTTAGAAAAGTAAGTTTGGAACGCCCTGTTTGAGTTTAGCACACCACCAAGTTTTTCATAATATTTCGAGTATGTTTGGACATAGCGTGACATAGTTTGGACATAGTGAACGGACCTGCGAGTTTTGGTTGAAGAAAACACTATACAGTCAAACATAAAAAATCCAACGGTAACTACTCAAAAATTTGAAAAAGGTTTTATAAATAAGCAGATCGACTATATTACGACTACTTCAAAAATTTTAAATCACTAATAAAATCGTTCGGTAACCTGCGACAAAAAAATATTATTTTGCAATAAATAGTATTATTAATGGGAAAACAACGGTATTGCGTAATACGACATTTCGTAATAAGATTAAATGATTACTACAGATCATTACTGCCAGCTACACCGCAAGTCCAAGACAAATGAACTCAAACGCGTGTGCATCTCGTGAATAAAGGAAAACGTGTTGTTCAGCTAAGACAACCCTCGACCTCACGTACGTATAACAATTCTGCAACACTGCAAGATTTGAGTTGGGTACTCATTGCACTCCCCCGAGCTTGCACTATTAGATTGTCACAAATTCAAATCAATTGTTTGTCTCCAAAAATTGAGTTTTCCAACACAGGGAGTAACACAATTTTGGCCGTTGCCAAAATGTTATTGAAAATAACAGCTAGTATCCAGATGAAACCACGAACCTTTACATTTCTAAAACTGTATGCTTTTAATCTAGGTAAAATTGCGCAAATGATCTAAAGCTTTGCCTTTCGGTCTGCTCAACTAAACTGCACGCTGTCCCGTAATCTGTCGTCGGCAGAATTGCCTGGTGGTATGCCGAAAACGATATGGTTCTCTCCTCGGCCAAATGTGGCGTGTTTAAATGTAGCGCGCTCCACTTTGACAACAGAATTAATAATATGATTTCACAGACTTCTAACTCGAGAGAGGACTTTCCTCTGGCGGCTTCTCTCCACAGGTTTATGCAATAGGCTAGAACCCTTTTCGATTCAGTCGCTCTTATAGACCTAGAAGCTCAATTAGAGAAACAAGCCGCCGTAGAACAGTTACCCTGTGTGGCCAGGAGCCCACCGAAGCTGGGCGCAAAAGGGATTAGTCGACAGCTTTACATGAGCAAAGGTTTGATAACCTCACTGCGGGATGCGCCACAGACGCTGATAGGACCAGGCTGCGAGCCGTCTCCTCCAAAGGGGCGTGCGCATGGCTCTACGCTATATCCTGTGCTCGGATCGGGATGCTGTTAGATGACGAGTCGGTGAAAATCGCGGTCGCACTTTAGTTGGGGACGAACCTTGTGCACGCTCGCACCCGTGTCTGTAGAGACGTCGTCCGGCCGGACGGACGCCACAAGCAGGTAGGCGAGCAAAACACCAAGCTTTGAATAAAAACCTTCAGCAGAGTTCTACGATCCAGTGGCCTACCGTGCGTCCTGGAGCCCGTCGGACGAAACGGGGAAAGCGGGAAAAGATCTGACAGTCTGATCTTAACTCCATTGGAGTGCGGTTGCAGGCTGGTTTTGAGAGCTACAATTACTGACATTTTAGTCTCTTCAGTGGTCAGCGCTGGCGCGGTCCGGGTCGATGATGCTTTAGTTCTCGCCGAAGCAAGCAAGGTGAGAAGTAACCCAGAACATCGGGTACCCACCCGTACGGGCTTTACTCACTTGCCTTCGAGACTCTTGGCGGGCCAGGCCCGTGCACTTGAGGTTTGCTGCCAAAGGTCAGGAAGCGACTAATTCTAGCCAACGGACATAGGCGAGCGGGCGATTTCCTTAGACAGCGCCTGTCCCTGGATGTGCAGCGGGGCAATGCGGCCTCGGACGTCGTTTTTATACCCAATTTAAGCACTTCAACGACCGTGCCCTTGGGCAAAAGAATGCAGATACGGCTGATGCATCAGGCAGAACGCTGCGTGATATTTAACGCACATCTGCGAGCTGACCTGGCAACGACATTGATCGCCAGCTTCGTGAAATCCTTGGGTCGAGCATTCCAAGTGATGGTGGCTGTGCACAATACACCTCGTGTGCACGTGCCGACTAGTGCACGCCATTACATCCTAAAGCTCCCTGACGAGGCACATATTTACTTCTGCCGAAGCCTAAGTCACTTTTCCCTACCACTCCAACCAAAAATGTTGCAATTGTCCTGTAATATGTGACCTAAGCCTAAAATTTAATGCCGAAGGACGGCCTCACACCCTGCTGTAGCTTAGCACTGGTACACTTTTAAGCTCAAAATAATGCACAACCGCACTCAGAGGCACTACTCTTCGAAGGTCACTTCTGTGTGAATAGAGGCAATAGCCGCCCGACACCTGCCGCCAATTTGGTCACAAAGGTCGTTCCCACGTAGTATAGTTTCAGGCGCAAATATGGAAAAGAGTTAACAAACTTTATAGCAGCGGCCTACGTCTGCCGTCGAGGCAATCGACCCCACGAGAAAACTTAATGGCTTTCATCTTCCGCAAAGTTATTTGCAGGCCCTTACGATAACGTTAAATTTCTACGTTGTCGACAATCATTTACGAATGGCATATCGGTCTCGGTGGGCTACTACAATGTCATCGGCATGCACGATGACGACTGTCTGTTGTAAAAAGCGATTACAATCTATATTGGTATGGACAACAGCTTCTACAACCGCATAAACTGCTGCGAATCTGTGAGATTTATAGCCCCTGCTACCGAGGACGCGCCTTGATTTACTAAACTAAACCCTAAAGAAATTAAATTTAACTTAGTATTTATTGAGCGACAAACAAAACGACACCGTTACGTAGTCTACCATGGAAGTAGACATATATGCATATAAAGATTACTCTGCTCAAAAGTATGCGGCTGTAAAAGAATGTATTTTTCCACGGAGAAGCGGACATTGCCGCGTATGCTCAAAACAACGTTGTTCTCCGTCCAGAATACACCCAACGTTAGCTAACAATAACAAATTGCCACACTGAATACGTTAGTAGATTCTGTGATGTTTGATTTTTGTGCTTTCACTTTCATTACATCAAATGTTTGCCCATTACGCTCATAGAACACGCTACTCAGGAAAATCGAATTTTAATAGGATCATTTTGGTATCAAATTGATGATCGTGTGAATCGTGATACAATTGCCATAAGCCGTTTACTGTCCTCTTCCCCGATTTCGGATTTCTACGGAGTCGCATGTTAATGAAGGGGGAGCCGTTATTGGCTGGTGTACAGTTTGTATCTGACGGCCGCTAACGCCACCCCTCTATTAAATTGGGACTCTACGTGGGCGTCATGGCAATATTTTGAGGTATCAAAGTGAGAAATCAAAAATGTGACATCAAAGAATATCGTTCTCATAACTTCATTTTCAGGATTTAATTTCACATTCAGAATATTTCATCATTTTCAGCAAGCCACAACAGTATAACAAATATTAGTAATTTCGCTAATCGCTCCTAAACGAGATTCTCCTCCCTCAATTGATAGAAAAATTCTTACTTTAGGGAGTTCATACGACCACCTCAAGTTCATCCATGACAACTCTAATTATGTCATAAACAATAAATAACCATTGATGCATACTTTAAGAGTGCGAGGGGTCTATTCTACATGTATAATATAGAGTTATGTGATCTTCCGGAATAGAAGCCATGAACGAAATAAAAAGATCTGGAAATTAGATTTTATATTCGCTAGACGATGCGAAAGTAAATAATTATGTGTTTCTAGGCGGATGAACTAGGATACGTTCTCTCAGAATCGTGCATTTTGTAAACGTACGATGAACAGCCACTTCTTAAATCACAATTCAGAAAAACCAATGTACAAAAAAATGTCACTCTATTACGAAGCATTTCTGCTTTACCTTTCCATTGGCAAAATGACGCACCGAGTTTGCCCTAGAGTTGCCAAATAAAATCCGGACTATATATATATATATATATTTACACATGAGAGACAGAGAGGCAGCCCGCGAAAAAGAAGAACCGGAGCTACACTGATGCAAGAGCTAGAAAAAGGGGCAGAAGATGCTTCGCGCGCGTATCATAAGAAACTTCAGCCGTCTACATGAAACATGAGAGTGCGTTGCCCTTACAGGGCTTTGGCGTAGTCCTGTTGTGCTACGCGACCACTGAACAAAGAAGAAAGTTACACATAACAGATCACATTTCGCACGACGGAATCCATTTGCTCCAGTTAAGGCGTGGACTACCGGAAACATTATATTGAGGCGAATTCCCCACAAATGGCCTCAGCCTTATTTTCTCATGTGATCTATTGCCTTTAATGCCGTCGCTGTCGTGTTAGCGTGCTATGACTATCGAGTGATGACGTAGTACTACAGTGTTCCCTTCGCGCTATAAATATCGTATACTAATGTGTGCGCATGTTATTGTGGCTTCTTCACACTGCCACGCTTGCTCGCTTCAGACATTGTTTAGTAATATGAAAGTAGCCCTATTTTTCTAGGGATAGTTACAAGGTTAAACGTGGCCAAATATTTGCAGAATAGATTTTTCCTTCATAATTCGGCCTGCCCAGATTGATCATCCAGACATTAGAAGATAATGTAGCCCTATGTATTGAAGCGAAGTACGTCAACTAAATAGTCCATCGCCCGAAGGCTAACATATCGTTTCTCAATCAGATGTGTTCTTTATAAAAGAATAAAACTTAGAATGTTAATGCGCGTCAAACGTCGCCCGACAATGCTCGACGTGCAAGAAAGTATTTTTATGTGTTTTTAGTCAAATGTAATAAATATAGATAGCACTCACACTAAAGAAAAAAAACGCGTGCATGCCTATGCCGCACATCTTTTACAAGCGAGCTATAGGTAATTCTGGCATGATATAGGTGACTTACGCGCAGATCAATTCGGGCCATGCAATATATTGCCAAGATTAAAAAATTGCCAACATATATACTTTAATAGATTTTTAATAGAAGGATGATTGACAATTTTGCAGGGTATGAAACACAATTCTAGTATGTGTAACAAGAAGTATGCAGGTTCAAACTGGCTTGACTGTCAGTTGGGGATATCTTGTCGGCGTGCAATCAACGTCTTGTCCCGAATGCACGATTAGCACAATTGGACTGGTGAGATGCAAGTGCTTCTTCAGTAAAGACATACCTGTTCATTTCAATTGATCCATGTTTCTGCATATATTGCAGAGGGCCCATTGCATTCGTCGTTCATTCGATTCCCTATTTCTACTAGATGACCTGTGCGTCTGTGTTAGATCATTGGCAATCATATAATAGCAATTTATCAATATACTCAACTCCGATATTTGGCGCCTGATTTTATATATGCAGTTATTTCAGTCATACCTAGTCAGTCTCTACATATTATATTTTCAATGCGTACTCGTACTGTCTGTTTATAACTCAAAATCGTATGCTTTCCCACCTTGTGGTTCTAATCAACACCTAGAACAAATTGAATTGCGGAGACATTGTACAGTATTTCCTATTGGTAGTCCCCAGCGTAGCGATCAAAGAAGTGAAACACTTATTACGTTAGAGATAAAAGCGAACCAGTAAACCGGTCCCTCTACGAGTTCATTCTTCCCCTTGACGTCTCAAATAAATACGACCATCGTGCCGAGCATGGGTGCTGCATTTTCGCGCTGTACGCGCTGTTCAATAAGCGTCGTTGTAAGAAGAAACACCCTGCCCTTGGGTTCTTTCTCAACGCACGTGTCTAGCTAAATTATAAGGAACGATCAACCGTCCCGGCCAGTGTCCAGGGCTCGGAGACAACTAGCGTTCAACCAGAGGTCACTATTGGATTAGCAAACAACATTGTCAAAAACTCCCACACACCCACTCATGAAGCAAAAGAAGAACGAGGTATTTTCAGTTAGTTGCTGCCAAACCTGTTACGAAACAGCTCCTGAAAAACTTAATTTTAGGCTTTATTCTATTATTAGCCTTGCAATAGGAAAACGGTTTGACTCAAGGCCGCTCGAGCTTGGAACCAACTCACGATCGAGTCACTTCAGACATGATCAAAGGCTACCTGCATGCGACAATATATCTAGTTAGTCCACAATTACCGACCAGTTATTCCCTTGCTCTGCTGGAGTTTATCTCACGAGGAGCTGATTGCATTGCTAGAGTTTATCTGTCACGAGCCAAAAAGTTACGTGCCTTGATAATGGAAACGACGGAGTCAATTCATAGAAAAACACCGCATAGCAACGTCGGAAACGCCAGTTTTGGACATTCGTGTATTTTTTCTAAATCACGACAATTAGGTAAATACCAAAATTTAAATTGATATAATGGCAAATGTCATAAAATGCACAGCAGCAGCAACAGCTAAGGCACTAGCTGTAAATGAAACAAAATAAAGCCATACATTGATAGCACAAGGGGCCGCGTCGCCGTTTGATCAATAGGATTATTCCATGCTAAGCAAAAAACGTAGTCCGGCCGGGGTGCGACCTTTGGCGGAGAGTGTAAAAGTATCGGTAATTGTATCGCTTGTTGTGGTTGTTGTTATCATGATTGTCTTATTTATTAATATTGTTTGTGTACACGGGATACATGATAACTCATAGATACAGGCGGTAGAATTTGTTGGCGTGTCTACTCGCCAACAATAACTTCTCCATCCATAGAACATTGATCGTCGTGTGACAGTGACAAAAGATCATTTTTGACGGGCTTTCCTACCATTATTAGTAACGCGCAAGCGCATAGGAGTTAGAGCTTTGGTGTAGAAAAATGCAAGAAAAATAAAGAGGCGGGCCTACGACAGCTTTAGCGACTTGCCGTAAATGGTAATGCCAGCATTATAATTTTGTACAAGGGAATCGGGGCCGCCGATGGTGTAAAAACGGCAACACGTATTCGTTCTAAAGCTCACTCTCGTCTGTGATTTCGAGCACCTAGGACGAACACTACATTTAACAGTGTTAGGTAACGCGTTCATCGCAAATATACATTTAAACATTTTGTTGCATCAGCAAGAGAAGCGGCAAGAAGCATTTCCCATCAACGGACGGAGCAGGGAATCTCGCCATTGTCACAACTGGGAAGTGCTATTCATTGCGTTACATTCTGTCCGGTAGAACACATACCGTCAGAGCTCTGCAACCAAGCGATTCCCCGCTACACACAAATCTCAGAAGCAGTCTACGCCTACACCAGGAACCGGCGGGCAGGGGACAAGTTACCTATCGTACGGAAAAGTCCTCGATTGTTCTTAATGGACGTATTGGGGACAATGACGACGGACGGAGACGATTCTAAACGCGCTGACTGAGGTGCCGTCGATTTCCGTCGGGAGCCCTGATCCACCCCTCCCGGCTGGCTTGCAGAGCAAATGAGACATCTTCTCAGCTTCTACCTGGCAGAACCACTTCATCTTCTTTCAACCCCTTCCTCCAACATCGAACCTCTTCGAGGCGTCGAACAGCAACGACGATTGGAAGGTTCGTCATTTGCCACCACGACCACCACCACTTCTGTGCTACGGCTGGAGAGGAAAGATCGTAGTTTTTGAAAAATTACAGCTGTTAGCCAACCGAATCTCGAACAATGGACGGCCGACGTTTCAGGAAGTGGGGTAAACCAGCTCACGCTCGGGCTGCAGGGTGTGGTGCCTCAGGTTTGACTTGCGGGCCCGCTTTTGTTCTGCGATATGCTGCGATAGGGGTTGTGTCATCCAGCAGCACAAGTAGTAGGCAACACATTTAGCAAGGCAACACTTACCGGCAGCTGCAGCAGCAGCAACAACAACTGCTATGCACACACTATCTTTACGGGCTAGCGACTCGGATGAGCAAAATATTGGGTAATGTCCTTTCCTTCCTCCTCTTCCGTCTAAAAGTCGAAGCAGATTCATGGTTATTGGAACAGATTTCGGAATGGGCCGGATGGGTGAATACGCTGGCTGCTGCCGTTACAGGTTGAAACTGAAGTGGGACTGACTGAGGCGGTCGTGCGGAGAGCGCCATCGCGTGTGCACCACGCATGGGAAGGCGGCTCCGCTCGACACTTGAAATGGCAGCGTTCACATAGCTACGACAATCACGTCAAACCAATGTGCCAAGTCCAACGACCAAAACTCAGCCCGACCAGAAAGGAACCACACAGCAGCGAGGAAGAAGAGAAACGGCAAGCAGAGATCTATGCGCTCAGTCGCTAAGGACGGAGCGAATGGCAAGTGTGCGCATTCGTTTTGCAGGTCGCAGGTTTTGATCCTCCATTAGCAAATACGGACGCAATAGCAGTGGCATGGTGGCTGGGCGTCATAGCTCAAACATAGCTTGTTTAATATTTATATATCTATATAGAGTTCACACGCGGAGACAATTGTTCACTCCAAAGTGCTAACATAAAAAGTCATTTAATAAATAATAAAAATATATAGTGTTTAACTGCTGGTGCGGACATGTTGAACATTTAATTTTGGAAGCCAGGTTAGCGTTATACAAGCTTTTCGTTTTCAAGATCTCGAGACCCACATAAACAGTTAATTGCAAACCGCAGACAATGTGGAGCATTGCGACCCACTTACCATGTTGGTCACGTTGAAATGTTTCTTCTACACAAGTGTCTAGCTAAATTAACAACGTATGATAAACCGACTCGGCCTGTGTACGGCGCGGAGCCAACCGGCGTTCGACGAGCGGTCACTATTTGTTCCGCGAAAAACTGTCGCTGAGGACTTTCGCCCACACATGAAGAAGGAGAAAAGGAATTTCGATATTTCCATCAGCCGCTGGCTACGTGTGGAAGAACGCCTCCTAAAAGGCTCAAAGGTCTTTATTTTATTTAGCCTTGAAATATGTTAAAGGCCTAAACTAAATCTACTCAACGGTTGGAACAAACTCACGATAAAGCTACGTCAGACATGAACAAAAACTTCATGGATGCGACTTGCGTGACTACCTAATAAATCCACGAGCATCGATCAGCAGTTCTCACGGGCTAAACATTAACGTATAAAATAAACCAAAAAATAATAAATGTCTAAAAGAAAAGACACATGCGCCTTTCCTGAATCGCAGCTCGACTTAGTAGTTAAGAAAAAAGGCCCAAAATTATTTATGTTATAAAACGCCCAGAGCCAGCAGCAACAACAACAACTAGAATTAAAAACATTTTTAAGGAGGTTGTTTTTGAACAACAACTGAAGCAGTAGTGACAAAAGAACAAATGGAGCCACACATGAACCCACACACGAGTGTGTGTCCTGTGTTTGACTATACCGTCACATCGGCTGGTATTTTCGGCAGTTGAAAAAGCGATTCGCCAGTATCAACAGCACACTAGGTAATATATTCTCCTACGCTCCCGAATAATATTAGTAGAAAGCGTTCTGGAGGAAAATCATTTTCAACATTTAACCAGTTCTAAATACCATATTATCTTTTCTTATCCTTATGTGCGTATGTTGAGTTTACCGAACGGTAGTTCCGTTATTGACGTGGAGCCTGTGAAAGTGTCTGTGAAAGCCCCGCTCCATTTCACCACCAGCAGCAGCAGCAACAGCAGTCTCAATGGGAAGATTGCTCCAGTCAACTCTGGGCTGGCCGTTTTCGCCTACTGGCAATATACGCGAGACCAACAACAAGGAAAGGCACATTAACACCCCGCACCCCCCCCCCCCCCTGCCATCGCATTGCTTTGAACCGGGTCACCACACCACACTACCACTACACAGCGGTGTACAGATTTGTAGTCGGTAGCGCTATCAAAATCCTGTCAAAACGAAGGCGCGGCTATGTCATTGCGTGGAGGTCGTCTCCCGTTTTTCCTCGCGATCTCGCCTCCACGTTTTTTGGGTGATTTCCGGTTTCGAATTGAAGTTCCCCCAGTTCCGGTCGTGTGGTGTTACATGCATACATATGCCGTCGGGGCGGCGGTTGATGCTTCCGCTGCCGGTGTGACATTGTTGTTGGTGAACAGCGATATGAGAGCAGTCGGACAAGACCAGTCGGCGAGCAAGCGAAGAGATGTCGTTTCAGACTATGAGACGACGTCCCGTGTCTCCAATTTTACACTGTCTGCAGCCGCTACTGCCATTTCAGCACCACGTCGTTGTTGCTGCTGCTGCTGTTCGTATGCCGAACTTGTTGAGGAGCATGCTAGCAACGAACACGGACGTTCCTCTCGTACAGTCTGTGCGGCGTACAGCCAATTTCATAACATGGCCCACCGTCAATGCCATGGCGTTTTTTGCTCCTCCGCACCCCCTCCAACACGAAATGAACGTGGGATCCGATATTTCAAGACCTACGGGGGTGGACTCCTTGGACGCCAGCCCACCCTCGAAAACACAACATCGAAAAAAAAGCGTGTGCCGGCATGCGTTTGTACCAGTGGGTAGACGAAAGATTATCATACGATTCACAGTTGTTTAATTCCTATAATGTGTTGCTTACTTTTGACAATTACTTAGCGGATCTTTTTTGTGATGCTACGTGTAGGTACATTTGGCTAACCTTATCACGTCCAGTAATAGCACTACGTTTGTATATATATATATATATATATATATATATATATATATATATGTATATATATATATATATATATATATATATATACATACATATATATATATATACAGGGTCATTCATATCGTTGTGCACGCATTTTGAGGTTTGATAGAACTCGGCAAGAAAATAAGTTTTCCCTATGGAGGAAAGACGTGGAAACGTCTTGTTTAGGAGAGAGAGTGAAGTTTATAAAAGTAGTTTTTCTGCCTTTTTTTTCCTACATAGTTGTGCGAAATCTCTGTTTGCGGGAGAACCAGTCAACGCATGAAGGAACCGATTATACCGGCGTGTTCGGAGGAAAATTCTGCACAACGGAAGACACTTTACTAGCTTGCGTAGCAAAAAGCTAATACCCAGATTAGGGAAAGTCATGAAAAGTCGATATTTTACGTTAACGCCTTTTCATGAAAAATCGTCAAATTTTTCCATTGCGACCAAACATGTACGTCCGAAAGACCACTCTCACGCAATATCAAATTTAATGCCCATCATTTTTGTATCAAGGTGATGGTGCTGCGTTACGTAGTTGTCAAGTCACTAAGCTTTTTCGACAGTCATAGTTGTTATTTTTTACGTGCAAGTTCTCACGTTCAGAACCGTAAAAATTTGCCAAGACGTTTCCGCCCCCTCCTTCCACTAGGAAAATGTATTCTCTTGTTGAGTTCTACCAAACCTCAAAATATGTACCTAACTTTCTCATACGCCCTATGGAAATATGCATGCCTTCGCTTTCGATATGGCTATCGAAAAAGCTTAGTGACTTGACAACTACGTAACGCAGCACCATCACCTTGATGATACGAAAATGATGGGCATTAAATTTGCGTGAGAGTGTCTTGTGCAAATAGAGATAGGATTCGCACAACTATGTAGGAAAAAACAAAAAGGCAGAAAAACTACTTTATAAACTTCACTCTATCTCCTAAGCAAGACGTTTTCCCACGTCTTCCTCCATAGAGAAAACTTATTTCTTGCCCGAGTTCTATCAAACTTCGAAATGCGTGCACAACAATATGAATGACCCTGTATATATTATATAATAATATATATATATAGAGACAGAGATAGACAGAGGAGAGACAGGAGAAGGAGAGAGAGGAGAGGAGAGAGAAGAGAGAGAGAGAGAGAAGAGAGAGAGAGAGAGAGAGAGAGAGAGAGAGAGAAATGTACGAGAGAGCCAGAATATATATAATATATAGATATATATATATACATATATAATATATAAATATATAATTATATATATATATATATTATATATACTATACGATATATATATATAATATAATTATATTAATATATAATATATATATATATATATATATACATATATATATATATATATATATACATACATACACCCTTTCACGTTTTATGAGGTAATGAGCGCGAAAATAGATGACACCTTCCGATGGCTCAAACTGTGATCCGAGTTGCGTTCACCACGTCAAACGATCATGCTCAGACCACGTAGGGTTGTCACTAGTCACGTACATTACGCACAGCCAGCAAACCCATGTTATCTATCGCCGACCGCTGGGACCACAAAGCAAGGGTTAGCGCTAGCTCATTAAGGCAGAGGCGCAGGGCCATGCGCTGACCGCTAGTATATGAGGTGCACTCCAGCACTTAACCGAGCAGCTACCAGATGAGGAACCTTATATACGCCCAGATATAGGCACGGGTACAAGCGCAGGTTTGTAAAAGTTTCGTACGCGCTATCGCTGCTGCTGCAGCTGCTGCTTACGGCACACAGCAGTATCTTTACCAGATAGAGAGGACGAAACCGTAACAGTGCCGGTAAGACAGACATGACGCCAGGCACACTTTTTAGGTGTGGCCCATCTGCGGCGTAACAGGACTGTTTGTGGCGGCTTGACTGCATAGGGAACTCCAACCGTCAACTTTCCGCTAGCTAAAAACAGTCCGCTAGTCAGACTCGCTAGAACAGTAGTATTTCGTGTCTAATCTTCTAAGATACAATATTGTCCTATAGTGGAGACTACTAACCAATCGATTGATAGGGAGCCTCCGGCTCGTATGTATCCCATGCGTAGATATGCGTCTACCGGTATATATATATATATATATATATATATATATAATGTATACATTGTATAATGTTTACACTATATTAAAAAAAATTAATATATAGTATATACATTGTCAGATATTTTATGTGCACATATATATATATATATATATATATATATTCACACATATGGGAAGTTTCCTGTTATGCTTGGTTTACGGTAAACACATATGTAGAATTTGTCTCTAAGGCGAAAATATCCGCCGCACGGAGTCATTCGTGTGCATCATATCTTGCATTTTACCAGTTAACTTCATTATTAAAAAAAAAAAATATATATATATATATATATATATATATGTATATACACTTTTAAGTAACGCACATGCATATATACTTGAATATTGTTCACGAATATATATATATATATATATATATATATATATAAGCATACGCACAAATGCCTGACTCGCCTAGCCGCTACGTCGCCCTCCCGTATGGGCTTAGCTGCTTGCGTAATCGTTTCTAGCATTTCGAGGTTTAGGAAGCCGAATCTCGAGAGAGCCAGAGAGCCTGGTGGCAGTTTGGCAAGAGCTTACATCATTTTCGTTGCCCCGTTTCATTAGCAGTCTCGGACCCGCTGGTTAGCTCGCCGTATGAATGCCGTATTTGTATTGAAAAGCCACGGTTGCAATGTTGACTCGGACCATCGATACCTCTTGCCGGCGAGCGAGCAAGCGGCCAAGACAGCTAACGTTGGCGCATCGCCACAATCTTATTTGTGATTAATCAGCAGACCATGATACAGATGAACAGCGGCGTTGCTCGCTTTCCCGTCCTCAGATCCGTTCCCGTTCTGCCCAAACCTTATGTGTTTACTGCTGAGCAGCCAACGTATTCATATTTCAATGATAAGTTTACGTACAGCGTTCGGGGAGAAAAATAAGAACTCTTGCGACATAGATCGCAAATACCTACATGTCGATATATATATATATATATATATATACATTAGCATGTGTGCATGTGTTCGATTACATATCAACGCAACCTCATAATGACCCGAAAGAACAAGGTACTTTTCGAATTATACAATTTACTCTTGTGTAACATAGTCTATATCTATGTGAAACACTGAAACGCAATTTCCTTCTAACGTCTTGCCGGTGTTACCCGTCGTGTGACCACTAAATGGTTATTGTTCAGCATTCAGGCATTTGCTTCCTTCTAATGTAGCCTAATAAAAAGTGACAGGATGATCTCACTTCAAAGGACTCGCGTGTGTGAAGAGGATCGGATGAGGGTAGCGACACCTAGTCCGGGGCCCCAGAACGGCCAAATCTACCGAAGCAAAACGATTTAATCTGCCGAAGCTTAACGAACGCGCAAAGACGGCGATCGACGTCCTCATGAGATTCTCCACTGGGATCTTTTCGACGACCTCATCAAGCGTACGAGCTTCGACGTCCCGAGCGTCGGAGCCCAGGGTTGATCGACATGGGCGACGAGCAAAGTTTGCGCCTAGAGGCAATTTGCAAATATAATTAAAGAGCGGAACCACTGAGTGGAACGGTCCTCGATCCGACTTCGCCATGCCGCTGAGGTTGCACCCCCGGCGTATTAATAATAGCGGCAGCACTTTCGATACTAATGTTATTATTATCAGTGGTGGCTGTAATGGCTGGAACAAGTCGTTATCGGCAGGGCGTCGCCGAATCTTTCAAATTGATTTGTCACAGAAGCACGGCCCCTATGTACACCTCAGTGCGTTCACATTTCGAATCTAACTTAGCATAACGACATACCGTTTGTTCCTCTCGAACTGATACATTTTACGGTCGAGCCCGCCACTTGCTCTCCCCGCGCTACACGTCTCCGCGTCTCGATATGCACGCTCGCAAAGAGGTTTTTCTGTTTGGAGCGCTTTTATACATCCCTACGGTGCAAATCTAAGCCTCATATGTCTCAGTTATGCGTCTGACTAATGGATGCGTGATACGGTGCGTTGGTTCTGGTTCAGTTGTACTGCCCGCCAGTTGAAATTTTTTTTGCTATAGTTACATCAAACTGCTTGGACCGCCTCATACAATAGATTCGAATGACCGTCTTGCTTCAAATAGAGAAGACTAGACGCCACCCTTTAGTGCTATCTTTATAGACCCGTATGATATAGCAGTGAGTACCTAAATACAAAAAGCAAAAAGATTTATTGAATGTATATCTGCTCTATTAAATCGAATTTGCTTACACTTACCACATCGTGTAAGACATTTCCTGAGGCGTTGGCAAGACCTTCTATCTGTTATCCATCGGATAGTGTCCCCAGAAGTATCGACCGATGTTGTTGCAGTCTTGGTTGCTCAGGCCTCTTGTGAGAGGGCCACAAACTTTCACAGGGTCCGATAGATTTCAAACCCATTTGGCCTAAATACGCATTACACAAAGGATGTGCTTTCATTCTGGGCATGAGAGTTGGACAGTGTCGTGTTGATGTAGAGGAAATCTGGTTTGCTTCAAAAGTTTCTGATATTCCGCACCCACAAACTGCCAATTTGTTCGTTATTCAAGGTCTTACATGTGAGCACAAATGTTCACATTTAAAGAGTTTATACACGTATTCGATCTGAGACAGAAATGCAAAGTATCTGGTATGCTTCTTTTGAATAGCATATAATAACAAATATAATACCAAAATGCGTTCATTATCATATACGCGGGTGTATGTATGTGCACAGTGTAGTACATATGAAGAGTATGCGTTGGAGAGCCAAATAGGCTGCGACAAGTTTGATTTGCGTTGTGGTGCAATTTTGTGTGTGTCCATTTGAACAAACGCTATGTAGACAGACAGGTAACAAGCTCTACGTGTGCCACACTTTGTTTACGCAATTTAGCTTTACGTAAGTTGCTTTAGTACGTCCGCATTTTTAAGCAGGCAAAAACAGTGATATCGCATCGATATAATTGCATGTGCGGAGAGAACCGTTATAGTGCCAGAATTTGACTGTAATTCCTGCAACAGATTCACGTGTTTTGACAGGCGTCGCTGCAAAATTAGGGAGTATTAATTAAGTAGAAGTCCACCTATATAAGCGTACGTAAACGTGTTTAAATAATGATCCATAGTAAGTAATCGCATCAGGTTTCTGCAATATCATCATATAAAGCCGCCGTAGGAGGTTATATTACATACCGCTAGTCCGAAGACGAAGTAATAAAATGTCTAACAAAATATTGATTGTTCATTATATGAGAAAGTAGCGAGACGCCGAGCTAGGTCAAGGAAAATTAGGGGTTAGGTAAATAATGCAGGCTAGCTGCTGATCACTATGAATATTTGTTTAACGATTCATAACTGCCAATGCAGAACTGGATCAAAAACAACGTTTGCAATTAGTGTTTGAAAGGGAGTGTATCAGGATAACGTGGGCTACCCACGAGGGAATTCACTGTGATTTAAATTAATTCGTGGGCGATTGCACTGTTATTTCTCTCTGCCGGTGTGTTCTTCATCGAGTTCGACATTTGACGCCTTTCGAGCAGGCCAACTTAGGCTGAGACCAGAGCAAGTCCAGGACAAAGAGATGACCGACATAATAATGATCGGTGAGGGCAAGAAATTCGTCAATCTGGCCTGCACTACTCTGCTGTGCGGCGCAACATTTATTGACCCGTATTCTCTAGCTTCGTTACCTCTGCTTTTGTTGCAGCCGCCGCCCAATCAGGTCGCCCAATAACGAATACACCGTCATTCGACCTTATAAGCTAGTGACCGAAATTACTACTCGTCTCACCGCGCCAGGATGCACAGCATAGATCTATACGAAGGGAACCGTCAAGAAAAAAACATACAATATTGTATGTAAGGGTTAACCAGGTTAAGTGCCCTTAGGAGAATAACCACAAACATAGAAAAAAAACACGAATATTAGCTAGTACCTCAAAAGACTCCTCAGCTAATCGACTCTCTGGTATATAATCGTACATCAAATTTTATTATGAACTCCCATGGCCTGAACACACCCACAGCTCACCTCGCATGAATCACAAGCGACCCCTTGTCGAACCCATCCTCTTTCAAGAACTTGCTGCAGGACATTGACCGAACTGTACCTAACAATGCAAACATTGGCGTCAAGAATCTCCCACAAGGAATAGTCAAGCGGGTTCAAATCCAAGCAGGTTCAGTCCGGCGAGTACGGTGGCCATTCGGCAGATATAATTAACCTCGGTGCGTGAACCCCGAGCCAGGCCTGAGTGTGTTTGGCTTTACCTTGCTGAAACTAAAACCGTTGGTCTCTGAAATATTCTCCGGCCCGCGGCATCATATGACCGTTGAAAATTAACTAGTGGTAATTCGCCCCGTCAATTTCGATTCTATGAGAGACGAAAACGAGCGGCGTGCGCCCGTCATTGGTTAGCTCTCTTGCAGCAAACCTGCTTTTATTTATTCGCAAGATTATGAACATATGGTGTATTGTAGGCTTTCAGCTTAGGATGATTCCTCATGATCCAGATCAAGCTGCCGTTAGAAATTTTCAAGTAACGAGCAATCATTTTTAATTTGGCATGGCTGGCTTGTATTTTTCTGATTGTTTCTTGGCTAATTGCAGTGAGTCATTTTGGTTCGCCGTTATGCCACCAGCAGCTATAATTTACCTATCCTCCCGTTTAATAGCGTGTATCATAACCGTTTTGTAGCTCGTTCACAATATTCAACACGCCTACCCGCCAAATGAAGCGCTACCACAAAACTGATTGGTTTGGCGCGCTCAGCAAAACATTCGTTCACTTAGGCTAGGGCGCAAAAGCTTGGGATATTGCTTTTGTATATATATATATATATATATATATATATATATATATATATATATATATATGTATATATATAGAGTTCTTTTAGTTGCAAGCAGGAGCCGTTGGCAACTTGTAGGAGTGGCAGGCAGAAACGCTATGGCGTCACTTAGCAGCTAATTAGTTAGATAGTTAAGAGCGATTATCAACGGTTGTTCTTATGACATAGCATGCACCGGGAGTGACAACTCTCTGGCTCTGACACAGGGATGGCAGCGCAGCCCAAAAACGACGCCAATCACCTGGCTGTCGTTGACTAGTCTGCCGACAGTCCCTTCTCCCTATGCCCTTTGGCGAATTAGTTCACGTTTACTCCACTTGGTCGCAAGTGTATCCGAGATCGAGCGACAAGGATAGGTAGCAGGATGCATACGGTAGGTACCCGCAGAAACGGTGATCAGGTATAGAGCCAGGTGTTGGTCAGTAATCGAGAAACGAGGTCCTGTAGCTAAACGGATTTCCGTGTCGCAGAATGCCTGCCGGCTAACAACGAGGAGAGCTCTTGTGGAGTCAGGATCAGCCAAAGATGGATAAACAAACTGTCAGATTTGGCCAGGACGCTCTGCAGCCCTAATTGTTCTTTGGCTGCAGCGTTATGCGCCCCTGATATAAAAGGGTGATATGTGTGCACACACTTATCAAGCGTATAAACCAACCAATCGATCAATCGATCAATCAATGGCGGCCAATTGCTTTTGTTTCTGAATTTAGTGTTGCCCGTTCTTCCTGATTGTATAAGTATATGGTATTATCTTGACAGTCAGCCTACCTCAAACGCCGCAGAGCGTGTGAGAACTTTTGTAACGACCGCGCAGCAGTAGACCATGTGCTCCGCGTCTCCAAAGTAGCGCAAAACACATATGTCGGCTGTGGCTTTGTTTATGCTCTTCATGCTTACCTGAAGCTATCCATGGCACGTCAGCACTTAAATAGCCTAGTACAGTAGCTATCCATGCCGGCGGCTGTACCAGATCCGGTAAGGCCCGTGTCGAAGTTTACTTGCAAGTGCTTCCAATTAGTTTTCATGCTTCTTGTGATTCTGCCTGGAAGTAGTGAATAACAAGCGACTTAGGTTGCCTCCGGGCGACTTAGGTTGCCTCCGGGCGACTTAGGTTGGCTTCGGGCAACTTCTGTAATCAGTTCGAGTTTATCCCTTGCATTATCGCCGTGATCGATATGGATCTAATTTTTCTAGAGGATTACCCTGAGTAGTCCCGGAAGTCACCAAAAAAACCACCGCCACCTCCAGCGTTGTTAAATTAAGAATTTTCAGCAGTCAAAAGCTGCTTCTAAGTCTTCAATACCGAGTCTGCGAGGACTTGTTGAGATCTCATAGTATTGCGCAGTGCGCTCAAAACATGCGCTAACTACTTCAGTTATTTATTATACACTGATGTGATCTACGCAGATTTGTGGTCTAGCGACCTTTACTGCCTGATTAGGATGATCTAGGTAATAGCCACATTGCTGAGTTATCCAACTTTTCATCCGCACACTTCTAAGATAATCAAATTATTTTTGTTGGTCAAATATTAACGTGCCGCTAGAATATCACTACAATTGCTTTAAATCAAAATGAGAAGCATATATTTCCATGCGAATGTACTATCATTTGTTTGTTAAAGAACTGTGTGATTGACAAGGCTCATTTGTGCTCAACATAGTCGATAGCGACCCCCTACCTAGAGCTTCTGTAAGGTTAGAGATAAATACTTCACAAAAGTCAAATACATCACTCTAAAGCATTAAAACACATTAACACAAATTATTGTCTGGAGTTCAGCAATGCTTAATTAGCAGTCGTCATTTACCTAACTCCAAGTAGGGTATCAGTCCCTCGTTAAATAAACAAGGTGA
The DNA here is from genome assembly GCA_003439945.1 of Dermanyssus gallinae. Taxonomy (NCBI): domain Eukaryota; kingdom Metazoa; phylum Arthropoda; class Arachnida; order Mesostigmata; family Dermanyssidae; genus Dermanyssus; species Dermanyssus gallinae. The sequence continues at coordinate 105,102 of QVRM01002478.1, read as the reverse complement.
GAAACCGAACGGTGAATAAGTCACTATAGGCTAAACCCAATAATGTTAATAGAATAATACACGCGTATAGGTTGGGAGTTCAATTTAGACTGTTGAGTTATTAGAACAGTCGCCGAATGTCGGTCATTCTATGTCTTAACATGTCTGGAATGCCAGCAACCAACCGCAATGGAAACTCTCATTACGGTTCGGTCGAACATGCGCATCTTGCTGACGATGCTTTATTGGCAAGGTGAATCAAAGCTCCGTCTGTTTTTTTCCGCTCATAGAAGAGAGAGCAAATGAATTTGCATCCGACTATGTCAAAACCAAATAAATATTTCTGACTGCGCTGCAGTCCACAAAAAAGAGTGGATATTTTTCTATTTATTATTTACTAAAAATAGCTACCATGCTGTACTCGTTTGTGTTCTGGTTTTGTCACGTTAATCATTTCTAGATAACTTATTTATATACTACTTTGAGAAATCAATGGATTCATACCACTGGACGCTGATTGGGGAGTGTCTCCAGAAAAAAATAGAAACGCACACCTGCGCATATATATATATATATATATATATATATCCCTTAAATATATTGATGTGTCTGCTTTATTCTGATGGTAGCCCTCCTACACATACGACTATATGCCGACTATGGCTTGTAATTACGGAGTATGCGCATCAGTTTCCACGGCGAGCGGCGAGTACAGCCACAAGGAGACCCACGCATGGCCTGCCACGCAGCACCTCACGTCGTCACGGTCCGTCAATGTGGCCGTTGACGATGTGGCAGACGCCAATGTCGACCGTGCCACGATGTCAACTGCTAGCGACTAGAAGGAGGAGGCGGCGGAGGCGCATCGAGTACCTTATTGATGAGCCTATCTGTTTCCATATGTAAATGTCTTAACGCTGCTGCGGATACTGCTGCGGCCCTTCTTGCGTGACGACGAACGGGCAAACAGATAAAGCCAACCGACCAACAGCCGGGCGGGCGGGCGGACGGGGACGGGCTTGCGTAACGGGTTGGGGTCTCTAATTTGCCCCCTTTCACCCCTGAAAACTACAATCATTCCTCCAGCCAGCTGCCCACCGTCATCTCGCGGGGGTCGTGGTGGTAGATAGAATCCACCACTACCGCCGCTTGTGATGCCGGGGGTGGCGGCTGAGATCTTCGGCGGCAGGGGCTGCTGATGCTGTGCAGAGTGCAGAGCTCGATAAGCTGAGCAAAATAGAGCGACAGATCAAACGTTTTTGTGCCATTTTTACGTTTGGGCCCTCGAAGCAACAGTGTGTTATGCTGCTGGGAGTGCACCGACCGGCCGACCGGTCACCCCCCCCCCCGCCCCCCGGTCGCCCGACCCACCAACCCGCCTACTCCCTGGGCTCTAATTCCTTCGCGTTTACCCACGCCGCTACCCCACGTGCTTGACTTTGTTGATCAGAAGCAGTGAGGTTGAGTCGGGCCGGACTGAGCTGCGAGGTATGTGCAGACGGAGAATGGCGGACCAAAAATGAAGGAATACTTGCAGAAGCAGCAACAGCAGTGGGAGCGTCCGCAGCGTAAGGGACTAAGGAAATAACCCTTTGGCTGTAGACACTTTTTGCTCACATCAGTCTATTGAATACGGAACGGAGCGGAGGGCCAGCCACGCGCCTGCCACAAAAACGGTAGTCGATGCTCAAAAATAATGGTCACTTGGGCTAAGCCTGTACTGCAGCTGGGTGTTTCTGTCCTTTTTGCTTTTTCGTTCGCTGCAACTATGTGTGCGTGTGAGAAAGAGTGGATAAACGAGGGCCGAACAGCAGGCAAAACGCTAAATAGAGATAATGAGAGACAGATGGAGAGAAAAGAAAGATTTGACCGTCGAGTGCAACGGTTCTTTGCTGACAAGACTGGTCAAACTGAGATAGCGTCAGGCTTTGCTAGGTGCACCGCCAATTGCAGATATTGCTACACCGTTTATCAGTGTATATGTCCGATCTTAGACACGATTTGCGACTGCTTCTCGCGCCTATCTAAAATCTACAATACACAGTTCCAATTGAAGGCGCTCAAGCGGCAATTTCTTAAGAAAAACGATTGCTGCGGATCTCAGCTAAGCTTGGACAGCATTACGTATTATCGGCAAACAAACGTTGCTAGCTTTCGTATATGCCAGGTGAACGCGTCACTTTCTGTTTGACTTGATGTCGGCACTTTTGTCGGACGACCAAATGGACTTTGCTACAGCTCAGCGGGAAACAAGAAACACTTTTCTAATCTCTTTTATCTTGGCGTATACATTTTTGTCAGCTCTAACCTCGGCTTATCAACAAGAGCTAAATGGTCCCCTCAGACGGTTTTTACAGGGCTGGCTGTTTCATGTTTACAGAACGATTCTAAGCCGTTCTGATGGAAAACGTTTATCGATGTTCTTGAATGCTTTGCGTATTCACGTGATAAGCTTTTTAAGCGTTTCCAAGCGTTATGCATTTTTATAGAGCAATAACACAACAATAACTAAAACAGACAGCGGCAACCTGTGAATATTTGTGTCTTAGCTCACTAGAGACCATCTTTGTCACAGGTGGTACAGCAGACGTTTATCAGATGGGACATACCTGCACTAAATATGTAGTTGTTACCGAACACTCAGGCAGCCTGCGCAACTTAGAAGTAATGCTCGCTTATTCCTACAATTCATATTTTTTTCTCCTATTTGATTGCGTTAAATCGAGTGCGTTTACCTGAGAGACCGAAGAGAGTTAAGCGGACTGAAATACTGGATTTGTGACGAAGACCTGCCACAAATTACACGTAAATTTAGTAGCACAAAAAGAGTCCCAGAGGGAGCCATACGTTGTTGTCGAACGCCCCCAATAATAACCATGATAGGCCAATAAGCTGTAAGTTTACCCCAATCCTGTGCCCAACAAGCTAACGCTCGTTATGCCAGATCTGAATGCTGGCATTACAACACAGGGCAAGCTGGCAATAAGGCTTGCCAAGACTAGCACAAGGCGACAGCCAGCTTGCTACGGTAACTTGCTTGCGATCCTCCTCTTATCGATGAACCCGCAACGACAGTCGGTGAGCATCGTGTATGCTTGACAACATAAAACAGCAAGGCGTCGATGAAGGAAGACGAGAAAAAACGAATGATAATACCTATCGTTTTCACGTGCAAACAGAACACCGCAATTACGATCTAAAAAAAAACTCTAGCAGAGCTCGTTCGACTATGCGTTAATGGAATTCTGCTCTGCGGCAGCTCTTCACAGCCAGTGAGTGCTTCCGAGGGACGCTATGCGTAGGGTTCCCCCGAGCAGTGCCTATTATGCAATAAGTTTGGACATAAGAAAGGGCAAATAACTGAATGTATAAATAAGGCTGATTCGACCATTAAGTAAGTAAAAAGTTTGGATATAAAGCAATAACTAAATGTCAAAATAAGGTTAAATGAGGCTAACCAGTAGAGATCGTGGCCAACCAATTCACCAAATGCAGTCGTTCTCGGAGACTGCTCGATGCTTATCAAGGTTACATGCCACTGGTCTCCCTTCGTTCGTAATTGTTCATGCATAGAAAACTTTAATGGAGCCTGTGCTGAGATACTACACTGCGCTCTAGAGTAGCACGTACAAGACATACGAATAATCCGAATTGTTTGTTCAGAACGATGTACTTTGCCTTTTGTGATCAAAATCCGTCTCTCAGACGCGTTGTATCAGAGAGTGTTTATTTGCCTGCAAGCAACAGCTTTACCTGAAAGCATCTTACGATTACAGCGCAGTAACGGACTCTGTCCAGCAGATCCCTAGGCGAACAAAACGTTCGCTGAAGTAACGAGTTAGAAAACTACTAATTATTGTTGAAAGACAAGCATCTGCTACTGGTCACATGAAGAGCCACCCCGAATACAACTAATCAAGCTTCCACAGACAAGTACAGGCAGTCCTGGATAAAGAAGAAAAGACGACGTACTACTTCCATCTTTTTTTATTATGTTCTGTTGGGGGATTTGTTGGGCGGCCGGACAAGGCTCGGTAGACCTTAACAGTCCACCAAAATTGTATTTTCTTCGTCCCCGGGTTTCGATTCGGGCCGATTACATCTTACACGTGTATGTGTTATTAGTAAAGAAATGTTATACTTTGTTGGTCGTATGGTTGCTTGGTTTCGACAGACTAAGTCTTTTGATACTGAAACAGCGTACAATAAACGCCGTTACATCAAAGCTCTGTGAGCCGTTATGAGCATATTTTTTTCAAAGATCGTTTTGCCAACTTGAAAAGTGAGGGACGCTAGCTTAGAAATGTATACATAGGATCCGTGGCCGAAGTCATGGTTCAGCAGAACGCTCGTCAGTCTGAAGCACCGAGGCACCGTTGCCGAAGAGCTTAATAGGCATTTCGCCTTTGCTCAATCTGCCCGAATTGAGTCCTTCTAACTGGGTGATTATATCAGGGCTTAACTCAGTAAGGTATGGACTAAGGTTGGCTCATTATTCACACTCAATTGGGTTGTGCCCGGCGGAGGTCCTCACTACTCTGCCCAGTCTTAGAGCCGGTTGAGGCTGAGTTGTAATAGAGGAATGGGTGCTTTTGTTTAAGCTTGCTGTCCATGTTTTAGCTGGCGTGCTTGCAAAACGTATCGGCCTTCATGATAAACGACACTGTCGTTGTAACCATTGCACAAAAAAAGGCAATCGAGGAATAACCGCTAAGTATCGCCCAATTTCGATTGTGGATTACGTATATGAGGTATTTGAGGAAGCAGTGTTTTTGCGCTTGGGCAAGTATTTTCATTCGGTCGGATTTCTTATTTAAATTCGATTTACGCAAAAACAGGTATACCACAACTGATTTCGATCCGTAACATGAATCCAAAACCAATTGCCTATTTTTTAATATTTTAATTCGCAATTTTAATTATCGCATCAAATTGTTAATTGTTGAAACGCGCATTACTTATATGCCAGATATTGCCTAGCTCTATATATTATTAGCACATGCATAATGCGGGTTTGTCAAATCGCTGGGGTTCCCGGAAGCCCGTTGCTGGCAGCTGAGAGGGCATGGGGAAGAGCAGATATCCTGCTCTTTTAAAATCCAGGTTCCTGCTGCTGACATTGGACGACTGAGATCCCATGGTTATTGGGAAGAGAACGGGCTCAGGGTGCGTCCTTTTTATGCTGACTACCGAGGCCTTAGGCAGGCAGGCGCTGAGGGCTTGCCGCCTGTAGGACCCGTAGGTATTGGGCAAACCTCGCAATGCAATGACCAAACTACCTGAGGACGTTGAACTATTGGAGGTATCCCGTCTCTGTAGACTGGTGCCGCTTGACGACGTGTCCAACGGTTATACGAGTTTTGCAGGTCTACATGTGAATGCAAGGGACCTCCGTTCCGGGACGAGGTTCGACGAGCTCACGGCCCTTATGGACGGCTCACACGTAGATTGGGATGTTGTCGTAGTGGCAGAAACTTGGTTTGGGGAGGCCGACAAACTTCTTTACAATTTACAGGGCTACAACTCCATATCTGCCTGCAGACCTGGGGGTGGAGGAGGAGGCCTTACAATTTATTCGCATTGTGCGCTCGACCTTATGGGTACCGCTATGAAGTCTAGCGAGGACGGCAATGTACAGGCCATAAGGCTACGTCTACGCCGCCCTGGCTTTGACGGCTATGTCGTCGGAGTATATTCTAATGACATAGGATCGTCAAACACTCTCATGGAGATACTCGACGATATTCTGCCAGCGACTGGGGATTTGCTTTGTGTTCTTATGGGGGACACCAACATTGACCTACTAGAAGGGGACCCTATCTCTGTTGAATATTGTACTGCTCTTGCCAGCAAGGGTTATGAGTATGCAGTCAATATGATAACACGTCCAAACCTCAGGTCCAATGCTGTCTCTTTAGGCTCGTGCATTGATCACGTTTTTATTGCAAACTGTGAACGATATCTACAGATTACTCCTTTCGTTGTTGATACGGTATTTTCCGATCACTGCCCAGTAGGAATCATGTTAGCGGGCAGCACAACACTATTGTCACAGTGTGTGGCAAAACCTGAGGCTTGCCCTGCCTACCGAAAGCTTAATGATGAGGGCCTAGGGCGTTTTGAGGACGGTGTCTCCAGGGTGGACTGGTCCTCAGTTCTTGCCTTAGATGACCCCAATGCGGCTTACGAATTGTACAATAAGGAGCTTCGACATCTGTTCGACGAAAGTTTCCCGTTGAGGCAGCGTAGGGCTTCAAAAAAGGTAAATCGTGCTCCTTGGTTTGGCCATGAACTGGCTGAGCTAAGACGTGTGGTTGACAGAGCACGTCGTCGGTGGCTTCACAAACGGACCGTAGATGACAGGGAGACGCTGCAGCAGTGGCAGGCAAATTATAGGAAGAGGCTCCGAGAAAAAAGGGACGCCTACTTCGAGAAACAGTTTGTAGCTGTCAGTAATCGGCCTGCAAAACTGTGGGCGTCTCTTAATGAAGTTTGCGGCCGTGGTAAAAGAAAGGCCACGATACCCAAGCGTCTGCTTGTCGACGGCCAAGAGCTTGAAGAGGCCCAGGAAGTAACAGACGCACTAAACGAGTTTTTGACCTCAATCGGTGCTAAAACCGCGGCTGGACTTTCCCAACGGGAGGCGGTAGACGACGCCATTTCTGGCATAGGGAGCTCCGAGCCCAATTCATTTTCCTTTAGTGATATCACAGCTCAGGAGCTGCACTGCGCTGCAAAAAATGTGAAATCGGATCTATTTGAAGCCGGGGGAAACGTGCCTGGTCGATTACAGTTGAATTTAATCGACGCGTTATCAGGCCCTCTAGCTGCGATCTTCAACATGTCGATCAGGACCGGGGTGTTCCCAGAACGCTTAAAGACATCAGCGGTAATCCCGCTTTACAAAGGGAAGGGCGATAAGAACCAACCTGGAAACTATCGATCGATATCGCTGGTGTCATTCATATCTAATGTCTTTGAGAGACTTATTAAGAAGCAGCTCGAGGAATACCTAAATGCGATCAATTTTCTTTCTAAAAACCAATTTGGTTTCAGGGAGTCGCGATCAGCGGAGTTGGCTCAAAACCATATCTGGTGGGAAATAGTCAAAGCTGCTGAAGACGGGAAAATGTGTCTCGGCGCATTCCTTGACGTAGCGAAGGCCTTTGACTGTCTTGACCACTCTATATTTTTTAAGATGCTGCGAGAAATGGGTTGCGCACCAGGTGTAACTGCCTGGTTTAAATCGTACCTAGGCGGACGTAAGCAGTTTTTGTGTTTGTGTTGGTGGGGGGTTTGAGCTCCACCCCTGGGACTGTCTCGATTGGGACTCCCCAGGGGTCGGTTCTTGGCCCCTTCATCTTCATAATCTACATAAATTTCGTCTTGCGTGGCATTGAAAGGGATATAGAGTGTCGACCAGTGGTATATGCGGATGATACAACTCTGCTGTTCCGCATCTCACCTGCTCAGCTATCAAACGGTCAAGTTAATCTTAGGCATGTGGAAACCGGCATTGAAACGGTTATTTCATATTTTAAACGATTTGGCCTTGTCGTGAATCCGACTAAGACGAAACTCGTCTTGTTTCACACACCTCAGCGGGCATCGAGGCTGAAACTAGACACAGGTAATATATCCCTTCAAGTGGGCGGTGCAGGTGTCCCTCTGAGTCGAGAAGTAAAATGTCTCGGTATCACGCTTCATGAGAACATGAAATGGGACAGTCACGTTCGGTCGAGCGTCAGGGTCTGCTGTGCTGTGGTGGCATCGCTGGCCCGTCTGAGGAAGGCCAAGGTCTCCCGCATTGTTCTGGTCCTTGTATACAGGGCGCTCCTGGAATCGATTCTCACCTACGGAATCACTATTTGGGGCGCAACCTACTCGGGAACCCTGCACTCGTTGCGAACGATACAGAACAATGCGGTGCGAGCCATTACTGGTCTGTCTCGTCGGGACGACGTGTCGCCATGGTACGGCAGACTCGGACTACTCAAACTCGATCAGCTGGCACGATTAAATTTAGCCGTGCTTGCCCATAAGGTGGTTAAAGGCAAACTTCCTTTAGGTTGCGAATTCGAATTTCAACTCACCCCCTTCAGGTCTCAGCGATATGAGGGCCAACTCAGGGTTCCCAGATGCAAGTTGACCTTAACGCAGCATTCTCTAGCCTGCATGCTGCCAAAAGTATGGAACGAGCTCTCGCAGGACCTCCGAAATACGGAGCGGGTCGGTGTTTTCAGAAGACGTGTAACAAAGGAACTAAATGCTGAAAACAATTGTTCTTAGTTTTTAAATCAGTAAAATGTCGACACTGTGCAAGATTAGATTATATAGGTTTGTGTGTGTCTATAATATTGTGATTACACTTGACAGATGCAGGTGATCCAACTATAGATAGTTTTAATGAAATATGACTTTGACATAAATTGTGACAGATTGCCTGTAAAAGAGCATGTCAATAAAACAACCTGATGCTACACTTACTGTTTAATCATATAAATTAATTCTGGAATATTATATACTAAGATGTCTAGATATTCGCAGCAAAATAAGTCACTGCGCCAAATAAAAGTCAGGTTAGTCGAGAAGTACAGAGGAAGTTGGTTCGCCCGAAAATCTGATATCAGTACCACTTACATAGATCCAAAATTTACTTGATTGTAACTTGTTGTTCCTTCCTAAATGGTAGTCGGTGCAAACTGAGCTACCATTAGAAGGGAATAACAATCCTGTTGCAGGTGCAATCGTTATTATTAATTCCGGCCAAGCTGGTCAGATCCTCTTTTTTTACAAGGGGCCAAGAACAAAAATGCATAATGCATAGCTCTCTGGTCTGGGTAATGTAGGAATCTCAAACCCACTAAAAACCTGATAATCCCCCAACCTACATGGCCGGGATATTTGTGGTATTACTTCAGTGTGATCAGATCTTATTCGGGCAACACTGCTTGAAAATCTTAAACTTGAACCTGGCTTGCATGGAGGACTAACGCCGTTACCAGCGACTGGCCGATTTTGCCTTTGACGTGGTGGCTTCAGAAACCAGCCAGAAACCCTGCTGGTTTCTGAAGCCACCACGGCGTCGCCAACATTCGCCAAGGCAGGTCGCCTGCACCTGCAAAGTTAATATTTACTAACGCAAGTAACTGTCTACTTTTTTAGTTTTATTACTAAAGCTAACAGCCTACTTTATACGTTCGGATTTAATCTCGGGGTGGCGTTTTCTTACGTCGAGGATGTATGTAGAGGGAATTTCCTTACATGTTCCTCTTCGGTGTCTTAAATGTACGATATCGGTACAAGCAAGTAGCCACCCACCTATCTATCTGATCTATTCAGGATGTATATGTAAATCGGTACATGTGCCAGCGTTCATACAACAAGCTGTTGTATAATCGGGTCCGAAGCAAAGCGATCGCTTTGAGGGGGCGTCAGCGGCATCGCCATCATCGTCATCACTATCGCTGTTGTTGTTTTTGTCGTTGTTCGCAATAACAGCGGCAACGGCAGCAACAACAACAACAATAACAATAAAACAGCAGCATAACAAGCACAATGGTAGCCACCGTAGTCATTGTGAGGTGAAGTTAAGAAGTGTATCAGCTTTACGCTACTAGAGAGGGTCTGCTATTGAGCACGGAAGCTGTGGGATGACATTTCGATTGAAGTCCACGCCGTCAGTTTCAGCTTAACGGACTCACGCTTTTCGAGTCATGTTATCATATTGTTCCTATATGCCGTGTTCTTGCTTCACTCGTAAACTTCATTTTATTGCCACGAAGCAGCTTCTGAGTTAACAATGCGCGCTCGTGTCGGATCTGCCATCGTTGCGCTATCCAGAGGAAGAAGATCAGCTAGGCAATACAACCCCGACTTCTTTGACAACTGTGCGACCAGTTGACTCTTCATGTGCGTTGGTTGATGTAGGAGGAAAGCTAGTTTTTTAATGGAGCTCGCTTGGTAATACATACGCGACTTTTTACTACACCACGTTCAAATGTATAAACGTCCAACTGAGGTTGAACGTGGCCAGATGTACCTGTTGACTCACTTCTAGTCGCATCAGCGCGACATGTCAAAGCCTCTACTGGAACAAAACGTAGTCCTTGTCCGGGATTGCTTGTATTTCATTACAAACATTTTTATATTTGTCTTACAAAAAAAAAAAAAAAAAAAAAAATATATATATATATATATATATATATATATATATATATATATATATATATATATATAGAACGTTTCTACGGGGAAAAATGATGTTCTCATGCAAAATTCAGCTACTCTGACGTACTGTAACGTAGGTTAATTGGCAATCGAAACACTTCTCATGGCCGTTTTGCCACTGTTGGAGGCACTTTTAGAACGCGCCCATGGAGTGCTGTTCAGCTGGGTCACTCTAGCACTTTTTATGATGGCTTTTTTTTTTGTTTGAATCGGCTGCTTCCTTCAGCGACATCTTCAACTTGGACAAAAGCCGAAAATAGCATGGAACCATATTGAGAGGGCGGACGAGTCAAGGAAATGCTGTGTACGGCCAAGAAGCTCTGTATCAGATGCGAAGAATAGGCGGATGCAACTTCTAACGTGCGACTGCTCACATGGCCGGTCATTTGCGTCCTACAGCCTCACGAAGGCCACGAGAGATGTCCTTCTAGTGGCCCTGAGGAACGGCTAAAACTTGTGCCACGTACCATTACTATTAACTGTTTCTGTGAAATGTAAAACTACAGAAATATCCTCGTACTTTCAATAATCGAGATCCCATACGGTAGGGTATCACGAAAGATATTAAGTTAGACAATAAATGTGCATAGCTTTTAGATCATCTAGCCGAAGTGCTAAAGTAAATAACAGCGGTGTACTTAGTGATCAAACACGCTAGCTCACGCTGTCACCTTGTCAATGGAAGGGCAAATTCAGGTAGGACGCAAGCTAAAAAGAAGTGCTAAAGAACTTGCGTACTGTGACTATTCTTCAAACGCCGTTTAATTAGATCAATTCATTGAGCCAACAAGGCCGACGAAAAGAGCCCCAAAATGCACGTATTAATATCAAGTTATTATTAATATATGGAAATAAAGAGCTAGTCAAACAAATTAACAAGATGAGTTCTACAAAGATGAAGTAAGCATTACTGGCTTTGTTAAGGTTTAATTGGAGTTTCTCAATAAGTGTCTCAAGAAGAAGTAATCACTCCTAGTGTGAGAGATTTGTGTACCTTTTGTGCAAGTAATTGCCTACCTTAAGCCGGCAACCAGATGATGTCGTCAAACTGGTAAAATCCGAAGAACGTAATTATTGATTATTGTGTATTTCGCAAAGAGTTTGCATGCATTAAGATGGCAGCAACGCAATTATTTCAGAGAATGACTCTTAACGTAATGTCTGCAATGTATGTAATAATAAATACGATGGGAGCAACGTATTTATTTTTGAGAAATCTCCCTAGAGAACGATGCGACGACGACACTGTTAAGCAATTTCTCTATATATCGATGGCAGTCTAGACATTGGCTGTATATCGAGGGCTATATAGACCTTCTCTGTGTATCGGGGCTGCTTAGACGGTCTCGGTATTCTCAGAAGAATGTCTATTCAGCTAGGCCGGACACATATCTACCCAGCAAATTGTGAAACAATCGGCCTCGGATGGGGCGATATTTTTAGTGCTCCCTGTCACCGCTCTCTCCCACTCAAGCTTCCCCTCTATATCTCTCGCTCAATTTCCCCGAATTTATGTCTCTGTCCCTCATCGATTTTTCTGACGCTCAATATTTCGATGACGCCCCGTTCCCCCACTGCCCAGCGGGTAGGTAATCAGGTTCGAATTTGGCGGTGGATTGCCACCGGAAGTAACGGCCCGCGTGGTCGGACGCCGCCGTTGGCTGCTCCGCTGTTCTAGCCGAAGCGTTCGAACGGGGAGAGCGCATCGGTTGGCCACCGCGTCACAGCTACTGTTTCCGAATGCTCCACAGCCAAGGGTTCCGGATCCCGACAAACGCCTTTTCGGTACTACAATGGCCACGGTTGCCATGGCGACGACAAAGACAGCGATCAGCTCTACGACATGATCTGTGGCACAAGTTGGCCGGTACCATGCAAAAATGACCATAGAAAACTGGAAGTCGCATTTGGAAAGCATTTTCACCTCGGTCTTTTCCGACGGCAATATTTTAAATTGCCGTCGGAACAACAACGACAGCAGCACTGAACCATTTGAACGGCGCCACCCCCGTCGTTCGCTAGCATGATCGGAAGAGAAACAAGAACTAGACGGCGTTGTTGCATTTTGGAGTCGTACTTGTTCCACGTATCAAATATACACACATATATATGTATATGTATATATATATATATATATATATATATATATATAGTGCATTTTACAAGACGTAGCCGCCTTACAACGGAGCGTTAAAACTAACTTTTAATTAACAGTATCGTACTTTGCAGTACAAGATTACACACGTCACGCGTCTATGTTGGCGGAAGCGAATTAGTGCAGAAAGTATGCCAGTATTACTTACCCCCACGACTTTCGTCCACTGGCATTCGAGACATTAGAAGGACCTGGCCCGAAGACGCACAAACTTATTCAACGTATCGGCAAGGCGCTCAATCGTTTCACAGGGAACACTAGAGCTGTCGAGTACCTGCACCAGGGACTATCGCTGGACATTCAGCGGGGTTACGCCGCCTCTGTGCGTGGAACTCTTCTAGACTGGACACGCCCGAACCTGGAGGATATGTGACGTTTTCACTTGATTTATCCGATGTACACGTTCATAAGGAGACAATTGTTGCCTCTTGCATATAAGCAAATAAAACTGTAACTAAGTAAAAAATAAAGATTACACACCTAATTAAAACAAATGTGCTCTTCCACGACCTTTGTCGGTTGCTGCTGCATGAATAGTCGTCGGTATCCGGTCGAGGATTTGAACGAAATAAAAGACTTTCGTATCTACGTTGTAGTTATTCCCCTCGCTTTCCCGTTTCTCTCTCTCTCCCTCTCTCTTTATATATATATATATATATATATATATATATATATCTTCTCTGCTCCTGTCCTTCATATCCTTCTTTTATCATATTGTCTATCTCTCTATTGTACATCCTGTGTTCGTTTGCACTACTCTCTCTCTATATTATCGAGAGTGTTTTCCACATAAGGCCGGCGCAGTGGCCGGCGCACTGCGGCGGCTGCGGTGGTGGTGGTGGTAGTTGTGACCTCGTATTGCTGGCTTTCTTTCTCTCATGGACGTCGCCCATCGTGCTCCATCCACTCTTCATCTTAGCTATTTTCCCATTTCCGGAAGACGACTGCCCCTTCTGGAGAGGAAGGATGAGAACAAGGACGACGCCGACGACGACGACGACGATGGCCTCCGTTGCCGACAATACCGCTTCGAACGTGCCGGGAATTTTCTGCCGTGTACAGTGCTCGGTGGTAGAGCTGGAGCAAGTTAGCGAGTACAGACAAACGGCCGGAGGGGGGGGGGGAGGTAGGCGGGCCCGCGGCGGCGGCGGCGTCTGTAGACGGGTAGCTGAAGCGTGCCTCGGGGGTAACCATCCACTCTCTCACGCTCTCTCCCTCTTCCCGCCTCCCCCCCTCTCTCTTGTGTGCCTTGTTTCGCCGCGGTAACCACCGTCGTCACAGGAAGGGCGCGAGACGGTCAAGGGGTTCAAGGCTGCACAACGAACGTTTTCGACCGACGCTCTCCTCGTGTCTCGTTGTCGGGCCGTGCACACTTGACTGCGCAACGCACGTAGCGTGCCGCCGACGACGACGACGACAACGACGATGACGCTGGCGGCTGAAGCTCTACCGCGCATGTAGACGACGACGACGACGCAGGGAAAGAGGCAAGCAGGCCGACGCACGATTGGCGGTCAAACCAGCACAACCAGCAGACAAGCTGGCAGACAGAAGCCTCGTTAGAACCCCCGGGGGGAGGGGGGGATGGGGGGATGGGGCGGAGGGGCGCTCTTGCGTTACCCCATCTCTTCTCGAGAGGTCTACCGCTCTTGGCGTTCACATTCGATTACATCTGCCGACGACAGCAGCGGCGGCTCGGGCACGTCACCTGTTCACATAAGTACGTACAATTTCGTCCTCTTCAATGTTTTAATTAAGGATTTATTAATATACTGTAGACATGGCTAATATAGCCGGTCGACTTGCACCGACGATGATGATGATGATGACGGCGAAAACAACAGAGGAAAGAGCAACAAAACACGAATCATAAATAACATTGAACGTAACAACAAAGGCAACGAAGGGTTTTTACAAGGTTAATTACAAGGTGCCGTATTACCTACCGTAGGTTGGTTACCTTGCACGACGACCGTTACAAGTAAGGGCAATTACGGCTATTATAGCGTTGTTTAAGTGCTGGGAACTAGGAGAACTGACACCTCATTGGTATTTGCTTGCCAGCGAATAGCATAAAAAAATACTTTGACCACCACGAGCGCCATAAGACAACAATAAACAGCTACTTGTATATTTACTCATCACGATGTTCACTCACGCCGATGAGAGTTTGTCTGTTGGCCGAATGAAACTTAGGAATTAATTAAATAGAATGTAAAACGCGACTCACAATCTGATCGATATTTAGACATTATGACAATAGGATCGACGGGAAATATAACGTCTGATTAGCACTTGGACTAACATGACTCCGAAGCCAGATATTTAGTTAAGCGCTCAGTCGTATAATATTTCAGATTCAAAAAATATGCGTTCTAGCACAAATCGCACAAAAACTTCTACAACTTGTATTTTCACGTATAGTTTTCTCTTGAAAATGAGCCTTCTGGAATTCACCTACTAGACTTAACAATGAATGGCACATTTGTTGTCCTATGGGGTAGGGCTTAATTGAACGAAAATTTGGTTAAAGGTGGCCGGCTGTGGAGGTAAAAGCACGTTCCATTAAATATAAGAAACACTGTGTATACATACACGCAATACCAAGTAACGCTTGTGCAACTTAGTAAATAAATGTTTCTGAAACAGATAAAAATTGGTCATGCTGACGACAAAAAGAGTAATAGTAATATTGTAGCTTTCGTGGCGAAGCAGCCGCGGCTGTAGAGTAACATTTGCTTTGTTACAACGCAGTGAATTTACGCCTATGAGGTCCTGGCAGGAAGTCCTGACTACTTATCTTGGCCTCTGCCGCCAAGCCACTTTCTTAAAAATCTTTTGACACAGTGGCCCGGGTGGCAAGCCGGACACTAGAAAAAAAATGTGTACAAACATCTGGTGAACTTTTAGTAACTAAACTTGTGTTCAGTCGCGAAGAAAAACGGCTTGTCCCATATTGTCCCAGGTAGGTTGTCCAGGGGCAATAAATGAATTATAGAAAACGGTTCTGGTGTCTGCGTGAAAAAGCGTTGGCATGTTTCCTCAGGCCAATTCGGATATGAGGAATAACCGATCGGTATTCACTGCTGCCTCGAGTATAAAACAAGCAGAGACCTTCGAAAAGTGGTGCGATGAACACGGAATCTACCACTGCGATATACTTATGGGTAAAGATTACCTTTAATAGCTCCTTACATAAATTCATAATAGTGAAAGACAGGAAGAGCGTGCTGTGCTATATTGTTTCGGATTACCTAAGCAAGAGATTAACTCGAAAATGGGATCAAACGGCGTGGCATCAAAACGCCGGGCAGACGTCAAACAACTTCGAGCCCCGTGAGTCTCAGGAGCGTCTACTTGCGTCGGTGACTGTGCCGATTTTTTTCGGCTCTCCGGTATAGAGGACAGTTGCCGATTGCTGCCGGTAGTGCGGAGTTTCAGCGCAAGGCTAATACGTCGTGGCCTTAAAGTTATTAAATGTTCATAGAACAGCTAGCTCAATTTTTGGTAAACACAAATGGATTTGAAAGCGAGCAATCACACATTTGGTCACCCCACCACCTATGCAAGGGCTTTAGGTGGCAAAAAGTAAACGGAAAGAGAGACGAAACGCTCAACAGATGGCAGATAGATTGAGACAGAATAGCACAAAATACACCGTTACACTCTGACATTCGATACTGAATTAACCGCCCGAGCGGAGACAACTGGCTTTTAATGGCTAAAGCAATATAATAAAGATTATCCTTTTATGTGAGAACTAGAGACAGGGTTGTAGGAGCCGTTACTCGCTGATACCGGTAACGTTCTATGGACAAGTTTTATTGAAGCGCGCATTTTTAGTCTCGAACACAATATAGAGCTGTTACGTGTCGCTTCAAATATATCGCCCACGTATCGAATAGTGTTTCTTATTAAAGACAATAGCTTGTTGATTACGACGAATAATAATAGAGTGAAACCGGTTTTAATTCAACCTTTGTGCTGACAAGCGTTTTCTCTTATAGGTGTCCCTTTATCTAAACGACACGAACATACGCAAGCCGTTTTTTCTGTACGTTCGGAGCAGTTGACGGCGAACAGCGAGTCTAATAAGGGCTTGAAATAAACAATGACAGTACGTGACAAGCCCTATCCCTTGGCGTAAGTAGAGACAATAACAAAAATAACAGGAGCTCTAAAAACAGTAGTTGCGAGACGGGCCACATAAGAAACGTAAAGAAAGAAAGAAAGACAGACAGAGACACTGGCAGCTCGCGAGTCAAAGAAGAGAATCATCTCATCGATTACCGGGAAAACTGCTCGTTTCGTTCCAGCGCAAACTATGATAGCATTATTGTTGGGACTACTACAAACTACTACTAGTACCACTACTATTCGGAGAAGTCTCGTCATCGTCCAGACATAGTCGGTCCTTCTACTAGGCCGGCCAGCCACACCAGTGTAGTTAGACGCGGCCACGGTGCGTCTGCATGGGTTTCCTTCGGCGGCAGGCCAGGATGCATCAAGGACAAAGGCGCGACCTGGCACCCCGTTCGGCCTGTTCAATTGTGGACGTCGCATCTGTCTGCTTGCCGGCCTGCGTGTGGGCGGGCAACGGGCAATAGACGGGCGTGAGGTCGTCCTGCGAGGGCTGGTGGATTTATTTGACATTGGTTTTCGATGGCCACGCCGCATATGGGCTGCTCGCCTTCTTCAATGCCTCACCTCGTTGACTCGTTCACCTCGGAGCGCGAACAGTGCCGCCTCGAATCGGTGTCGGCGTTGGCGTTTTTGTTGTTACTGTTGTTGTTGCTGCTGTTGTTGTTGTTGATGTTGCCGTCGTCTTGGCCCAATTTCGGCATACTCGTTGGCAGCCCCTCCGCCGCCGGGAACCGGTCTCTGCGCGTTCTCTGGTCTGGCCTTCTCCGGTGGCGTCTTTACCTCTTTGCGTTGTCGCTAGTGTTCTAGTGAGTACGAATTGTACTACTATGATTACTACCGCTACTACTAATACTACTTCTAATACTACTACAGCAAGGAGTGTCGCTACGTGCTATCAGTACCAGCACTGTTGCTACTGGTAGCAGCATTGTTTGATTCCGGGACAGCTATTCCCGATACCATCAAGCCGAGAGAAGATCATCAGCGTTCTGGAGCCAGTCGCGCGTCCCGGCCGCCCGGGACACTTCAACAAGGTTCAGTACACAACAGGCTTGGGATCACCACCAGGACCAGGACGGCTTGAAGCCGGCCATCAAATACGAAACAGCCTTTAGCCACTGCGTCCTGCCGGCTGCCTCGAAAAAAGCACTGCCAACCGTATCGCCTCTCTCGAAGTCGAATCCAAATAGAAGACAAATAAGAACGATAAACTAGGCACGCGCGCCAGACAGAGAAAGGAATGACGCTAGTGGAAAATAACGATAAAATGCGAGATACTGCTGAATGAACGATGGCAAAGAAGGTAGAGCATGAGAAGAGAACAGCCAGCGGGTTACACAAAGAAAAAAAGCTTTGCTGCGATAACCGTTCAGTCTTCACAGCATACACAGAGACACATATTCGCATGATCGCATGATGCCCGGCCGTCATTTTTCTTCTTCTGTCTGGACATCAGCATTGACTTTGTTTCGATCCTCATACTTTTTTTAATGTGTGTTGTCTTTGCGCCTTTGTCTTGTTTATCGAATGCCTCCGGTAAGTAGATATATAGAGAGTTACATAGATAGATAGACGGGCATAGTACATAGGTGACTGTGTGACGCGGTCTCAGTACGAACTGTCTGTCCGCTACCACCGCTAGCACAAATCTACGCTAAGTTCTACAACAATTTTGGTGTTGGGTGGCTGGACTTGTTTGGACCGCGTACTACACAGCGTGCTTGACTTACGGCAGCTGCATTTCGTTCTCGGACAGCAGGTCGTTTACGCAACACAAAACAGATCTACCGTATATTGTCTTATCAACGGCATAATCAAACGAGACGCAGAGGGATGCAGACAGAGGGCGTCATCGGGAAACAGAGAGGTGGTGTATGCAAGAGAACATCTTCACCGGTGTCTGGCAAGACTCGAGTCGATTAAATCGAATGGGAAAACATTATATTAAACAAGAAAAACTTTTCCTGCATCCTTAGGCCTAGATAGCCTATCCACGTAGTCTCGCCCGTGGACGCTTCAGATATTTTACTTGTTATTAATACTGTTAATCTTGTTATTAGAGCTGTTCTTGTTGATAATATCCTAGATGCGATAAGTTTGACATTTGCTATAACTGATTTTTTTTAATCAGTATTGCTACTCTAGACATGTGTTACCTACACGTTTGTGTCTGTTGCTTTTGGTGATTTTTAGAGCTAGAAAAAAGACGAAAGCACCTCTGAATGACTTTTCTGGTGTATTTGTATTATTATCAGTGATCAAGATCATAGCTAGCTAGAAAACTACCACACTTAGAAAATGTCAACCGATAAGCCCTTAAGCCATTAGTTGCTATCTTACGTCGTATACCGCGGCATTTGCTATTTAGTAGACCCAGGCCTTTTCATGGCCAACTTGCAAACATTTATATATATATATATATATATATATATATATAATGTTAGTGGGAAGGTTTTCATATATACGATGTCGCTACACTCAATCAATGTTGCTTTTTCCATGTTGAATTATATCCTGCCTGAATGTCTTGTTTTTCGATGGAGAAAGTGGTCAGTGTAGCTATTAAAACGTACAAGTTGTTTTGTTTTGCCTCACGAATGTGTGCGAAACAAATAGTAACTTAAAAAAGCAAGGCTAGAACTAGAATGAGACTACGGTACGACACCTTGCGTCAGGATGCTACATATGTGTGCAGGCGCCGTTGGTTGATGGAGTATAACGTATCCACATTGGCGCAGTTTGGAGCGCGTTTTGACGGTGACTTGTTTACACGATAGGTCTGTCTACGCGCAACGATTAGGCGTTTCTTTCTCCTGTAGGAACTAATACTTTACCACGCGTATTCAATGACCAGACAGACAGCACGGTCTTCTGGACGCAAAGTCTTGCCTTTGGAACCTCGGCGGTATGCGCGGTGCGCCTCGATTGAACGATAACCTTCTGCGAACAGTAATAACGTCTCTGCAGATGATTAATTTCCTGTCGAAGATAATTACGATTCTTCAGAACGAATGCTCTGTCTTAGAAGAAAAGCGTAGATGTTTAACCGGTTTAACGGTGTCGTTTCTGATGAACTTTCTTTATTTCACAAGCACGTTTTACATAGCTATGTGTAGTTAGGTGCGAATGAACTGATTCACGCTTTGCGTTTTCCATGCGTTCGTCGGTTGTCAAATGTGTATTACACTTAATGAAACAAATTATTCTAACGACATTCACCGTGGTAGACTGTCGTATCCATCATAGATCCGTTACATAAGAATCTTCGCTGAGGAAGCGACCGACGAGGTCCATTTTACGCGAATGTGCCTTTGTGAGCCTAATTTTTACTCACAAATAAAGGCATTTTAACGCCCAGAGCGCTGCCGAATAAGAAACATATATATATATATATATATATATATATATATATATATATATACCGCTGACCCATTTTCGCTCATTTTATGCCTATCAGATCAGCTCAAGCAAAACAAACTAGGTCGTATTTTTTGTGCGCACGCTCTTAGCTCTTTTTTTCTATAAGATATCTCACTGAAAACTAAAATAAACATTTACCATTCCCAATTGTTATTCTTATACTTTTTTACGATGTAATTAAAAACTAATTCTTTTTTATTCGTATGCTTTCAGAAAGCACTTTGAAACGCAAAATATTCCCTACCGCCTCGGGCCGACCAGAGAGGGCCAAGGACCCTGCTCTGCTTGTTGTGGCCACAAATCGTCGCAGGTTTCGACTTCAGTTTGCCGCGTATCGCTTTTGCATATCAGGAATACGAAGCAAAGTGCGTTCTTTTCTCCCACACTCTCTGCCTATATCGCCCAGTTTTTTTTTCTGTCGTTTTCTGATGTACCGCGCGTTCGTCGATCTGTCTACCCACTTCCTTACATGTATTCTTTTAGGTTTCCCTTGCAAGTTTCTCTTTTTTTCCGCCAGTCAAAATCTCTCTAGTGTGCCCGCGCCTATATTCTCGTGTCGTATGCACACGTATGCATACGGGCACACCTAGCACTGGCATTGCCGTTTGATGCATTGCCTCGTGCGGCGGCTGTTGCATGCTTAATGTGGGCCTCTGTCTCTCGCCTAGATCTCTCCCTGTCGATCTATTAATCTGTCTATCTACCTTTCTCTTTCTTGTTTAGTCTCACCTTGCTTACCTACCTTTGTCGTACACACTACGACGACCAATGGCAGGAAAATGCCTCTCAGAATGTCGCGTCCCAATGGCACCGACACAACAGACCACGCGAGCAGGGATGGTCAGAATATTCTCGTTTCTTCCTTGCTGTCTTCTTCCTGGCTGTTTTGAGTCGCCGATGCCGAGGTTTTCGGTCGCCACTTCCCCACAACCACTTCGGCGTCTACTTGCTTCGTTTTTCGTCTTTTTTTCTATCAAAGTTTTGACGCCATCTATCTGCCGTCAGAAAGCAGAGTCCTTGCTGGACCCAGTCAGGCCGTGCCTTGACGACGAAAAGCAATATCAACGTTTTGACAACCGCTCAGGACATCCTGCAAAAAGAGTGCACGTTGGATGATATATAAATATATATATATATGTATATATATGTATGTATATATACATATATACATATATATATATATATATATATATATATTTGCACCATTATAGGTAAAGTGTGTATGGCAGACTAGACGCGTATAATATAAATGATTAATATATATATATATATATAGTCTTTGCACCATTATACGTAAAGTGTATATAGCAGACTAGAAGCGTATAATTTAAATAAAATATCTTAAAGGTAGTTGTATTTATGAAAATTCGTGATTGAGTTTCTTGTGAAGTTTTGATAAGCTCAGAGCAAGTGGGGGTTGCAGGGGTAGTACCTGAAGTGGATATCTGCCTGTGTTCCGTATTCTGAAAAGAGCACTAAACATTTAGTACAATTTTTTGTTGCCTACACCTGAATCTATAGACGTTTGAGCACTTGATTACAAGCTACTGTTTAGGCGAAACGTGAGAAAGAAATCGTTGATGCATGTCGTGCTGATAAAGAAAGTTTTCGAATGTATATGCCTCACAGGTCTGGTAAATCCGGCGTAGCTTGTCACATACAGTAGACACAGACGCTCTATGTTAAAGTAATCGTTGCACACATTTACATTTTAAATATATTCTACTAGTTTGAAATTAAACTTTATAAGTTTTACTTTTCTCATTTGTAGTTCTTAACATTGCGTCGCAAGGTTTCCAAACATGCCTGCTAAGCACAGTGTAACGCAGATTTTGCCTAGACAAAAAGCATATAAAAGCGGGCTTAAATTAACAAATGCTCTAAAAGTAAGAACCCGTTTACATTTTGATTTAAAAATAACACATATTTTAACAACACGTTGTGTTACAATATTTGACCAAATTTTTTACACCTTAATAAACTTTTTAACTTGATGTCCATCGAGGCCAAATTCTTATACGTCTTGTTTACAAGTGTGTGTACTTGTGACAGAAGAACACAAACCGTTAATTGAGTGAACACGGTTTAGATCTGCATGCATCTATTTGGCCATCCGTCAAGTAACGGCCATTTAGAGGTTTGAAACGGGCAACCACCTTCGAAGTAATAAATGAGCTTCTTAAGTTTTTGGAATGCACATCAAATAGTGCTCTAAAATCTAAATAAAAATAAAATGATTGCCTAATCACTCCAGCACGACCGTTTTAACATTGTCAAAATCACCGTAACACGGACTGCCAAGGCCCTTCGCGAAGTACAAGAATAAAAGCTAATCTCTGGGCGCTTGGTCAAGGATATAAGAAGGGAGCGTTTTGCCCATAAATTCTGTCTTTTGTCTAAAGTTCAGGTAAACCATGACATCCATTTTTCTTAGCCAATTGCAAAGCTTCTAGTCTGCCTGTCATGTTATAGAGTAGCCATTGTCGCGTAAGAAAAGTGTCTGTGCAATTATATTTGGGTAGGTGCCTTCCTTCCCTAGTGTCGGTTTATAAAATCAGTCAGTAGCTTTTTTATTTTATATATTTAATTATAATATACAAACAAGAAGAGTCTGCAGCCTGTTTCTAATTATCTGTGTCGCGTAGCATGTTTTTCTGCCGTACTAGAACTTGTTCACGCCTCACCCGTATGACTTTCTCGAGCACGGTGGCTTGGTGCATTCGCGTGCGCCTTGCAACCGGAGCACACCCTAGGCTGCACGGGTTCGATTACCACCGTTGCACCGTCCTAGTTATTAGGGTCCGACTTATGAAGCAATTCTAGAGCGATTCCGTTGTATCATATAGGTATCAGTCTGCAACCTCTGTATTCTATGCAAAATATATTTTATTAAAATATGTAAAACAAAATGAAAGACTGCGGTCTGTTTATAACTAAATGTTTATGATGTGCTGCCGCTAAGGTACACAAGCGTTCATTCTGTGGCCCGCACGCTTCCCTAGGGATGATAGCAATAAAAGACAGCAGTCCTTTTCTCAGCTTGCCACACAAACAACAACTTTCTTCCAGTGGCGCAATCGATAGCGCAGATGAAGAGGGTTTGCACAAGGCCAGACTAGAAGACTTCAAAAGGCTCATACTGATCTACAAAGTTTGTCTGAGAGTAGTGTCAGCTAGAGATGCGGCAGCCTGGCTGCCCGCTCCTTTAAGCGTCCCTATGGGTGCATTACTATGATAATGGGTGTCGGCTTGCGACCGACGGTGCAACGTTGGTGAGCCCCATCAGCGAAGATGCAGAGAACCGCCGGACGCTACGGCACATCATCCGTTATCATGCATCCATAACGGATGAGATGGCCGTGCGGCGAGACACGCTGGCGCAACGGCGGGAAACGGCCTGACGGAATGGCAATGATTCCCTTCGAGTCAGGGAAGTCTACAGTATAGACCGGCTGTAACTGTGTCGGACTTACCCACACCCTGTATCGTTCGACGCAGCCCATTTCAAAGTAGGCGCGAAGCAGAGGGGTGAGCTGTTTACGAACTGAATCGACAATTGTAGTGGACAACGTAGTCCAATAAATTTGCCGACGGGTTATATCGGTGCTATATGATGCAGGTTCAGTGAATCGCATGGTTGCAAGAAGATCTACTATATTACGTTGGAGGACATTTTCGGTTCGAGAAAAAGCAGACTCAAAATGGATTTAGAAGTATAGACCCGCGTTCATCGACTCTATCTTGTTGCTCCGGTACTAATACCCAAGATCTTGCACATCTTGTCTGTAAATTCCGTGTTGCCAAATTAACTGGGATATTCAATTCGACTCAAAGCTCTATTTAGCGATTTTTCGTGCAATCGTGCATCGCAAATTAGGTTAACAAAAACAATACTATGCTCTGCCTGGCTGCGTAACTAGAATGCTAAATGCTTGTAAAAAAAAGTGCTAGATGAAAATGAATTTCAATTAAAAGAAAGACAGAAAACTTTGCCTTGTGTGGTGGCGTGGTCTAGGGGACTAGTGCGCTAATCACGGTTGTCATCTATCGGTCCCCGGTTCGATCCCTGTTGTTGATCGAATTTTCTTTGAGCGATGCTCATTGAGAATAGATGATTCACCATACCGCTGAGTGTCAGCGACCATGCTGCCACAAGGACTGTTAAAGAAACCCTAGATATCTTAACATGACCGGACCTCCGTGCATTGAAGAAATGCCTCAGGTTAAGTTCCAAGCCCGTAGGGGACGGAGGATAGTCTAGAATTAAAAACAACCTCCCTAAAAATTGCTTAAAGCTGTTTTAATTCTAGACAATTTTGCCCACATTCGTACGTTTCGTAGATACAAATTATTTGCTGGCAAGACTGCATCGCTACAAGTGTGTATTTGCACGTATTGCTTTTATTGATATGTCGGCTCTTTTCTTCCTAGCAGCGGCTACAAGCTGATAGTGGCGGCATACACAGATAATCGGCCTGGAGACATTGCTCACGTTTGTCCCTGAAACCGGACAGATTTCAATAATAATAGATAAACAATACTTACGTCGTACAGCATTTAATTGCTCGCGGTAGTGCTCGTGGCAAGCAAGCCGATGCGAAGCCTTTAAACCTTTAGTCACCCGAACGAAACCAAAGCTGCTGTGGCTATCGCAACAGCAACAGCAGCATTAACAACAACAGTTCGGAAATAGTTTGGACTATTGTTGCTATTGTTCGGACGTATAGCGGAGCACGAATTGCGCAGAAGGCAGCGACCACTCGATCAAACGACCAAGCGATAAATCGCGACCGCCAGGCGGGAACACTTTGGACTGACTCCTACTGGTTTTCGATCTGTCTACTCGCTGGCGTCGTGGGTTTACCGGCGGACAGGTGCCAAAAAGGCGCATGCAAGGCACACGCTCATCGTTTGCGTGATACCGTACGAATCGAACGACGACGAGTCATACATACAACGAGACGCAGAAAGACAAAGGGACGTAGCGGAAAAGTCATTCACATAGGCAGGCGGCTCCTGCAGCTGGAGCAGCAACGTCAACAGCTGCAGCAGCAGCACCGCGCTTGTCTTGCCCGACCTTGCCGCGACGCAGGTGGGTCGTGTCGGCCGATGCGTGTCAAAGAACTGCAGCTGCAATGAACTATGCAACGTTGTCTAACGCCTGCCTAAATCAGAGGGCGTGCGTCGTGGTAGCACGTCAAAGGCGCAGATGGAGATATGACATGTCACCGAGCGGGCACACTGATACGGTGGGAGAGGAAACGAGCGGTCGAAAGAACGGAAATGGCAGCAATGGTACAGAGAGCGCAGCGTCAGACGGACGAAACGACGACGACGGCGGCGGCGACGATAACGATAAAGAGAAGGACAACCGCGACAACAAAACCAACCACAACCAACAACAATGACGGAAACAACAACAACAACAATAACAAAATAACAACAATTACGACGACGACCACGGCAACGACAACAACGACAAAAACAATGACGACGACAATAACAACAACAATGGCAGAGCCAACAATCACGACGACGACCACGATGGCAAAGACGACAACAACAACAATGGCGCCAACAACAGCAACAATGGCGCCAACAACAGCAACAATGGCGCCAACAACAGCAACAATGGCGCCAACAACAGCAACAATGGCTCCAACAACAGCAACAATGGCTCCAACAACAGCAACAATGGCTCCAACAACAGCAACAATGGCGCCAACAACTGCAACAATGGCGCCAACAACAGCAACAATGGCGCCAACAACAGCAACAATGGCGCCAACAACATTAACAATGGCGCCAACAACAGCAACAATGGCGCCAACAACAGCAACAATGGCGCCAACAACAGCAACAATGGCGCCAACAACAGCAACAATGGCGCCAACAACAAACACCACACAACGACGGCGACAACTACGGCGACAACGACAACAAAGTCACGCAACTACACCTACTGTTCCTGTTCTAATGCTCCAGCTGCGGATGCTACCGTCACTACAGCTACATATCTTTGACATTGACTTTGGCAAAGAGCGAAACACTTCCCGTGAGGAGACGCCCACGCGTCCGACACTTCTTGTTCGCGCATCCGCAGCATCAACGAAGACGCAGTTGAGAAGGTGGAAAGGAAACGCGGGGAAAAGAGCCAAATACACCAATAGCGCTCAAATTTAATTCATACTACGCTATGGCACCCGATGGGAGTGCCGGCGCGTCATTACAATAACTGCGCTAGTAGCCGGGTCTGCTGCTGCTTCAGAGGCAGAAACTTCAGCTTGGAGAGAACGCTATGCTGCGTGTTATAGGCGCAGCATGATCTAAGACACACGGCACGCTGGGCCGGAAAAAGACCGTTTTCACGTCTCGTCGTCACAGACTGTTGGCTGGGCAACCCAATCCAAGCCGGTCGAAATCTGGAAATCATCATTTTTTCCACATGCTACGTCCGAGAATGGCAGAGTCATGGCTCGAAGGGGCAAATTAGTTTTTTTGGCACAGCGGCGCTGGTTGTTTGCGCGGTGGCTACAAAAAAGCCTACAAGAGTCGGTAATAGTGGGGTAGCGTAGAGCCCGGTGGCGTAGTGAGTGCATTAGTCTGCACCTCGCGACCCGAGGAGACACATAGGTGCGCGGATTCGAGATCTGCCGTTGCACGTTTGCATTTATGGGGTCCGTCTATGAAGCAATGCGAAAAACAGTTCCATGGGCGTTAAATCTTGGCTGAGGATCAGCCGAGAAAGTATTTTTTCAATGGTAGGGTAGAGGGAGGTATTCTGTTTCATGGCGCAAGGCTAATAATACTCAAAAGGCGCGTTTAAGAGGCGTTGACAACATTTCACATCTAACATTATCATTAACATCATCTTAGTCGCCTTTGTCGTCAAGTTCACTGTCGTTAGAACGTGCTGTTATTCTACTTACATTTTTATTCACTTGTTTTGGCTTTGTCTCGATAATTGCTCTAATCAACGAAAACTGGTTATTAGTATAACACTTGGGGCATGCATTCCTCTCCTCAACAAGTATTTACTCTCCTCACTGCTGTAAATGGGGGCTTGTGGGGCTTGAACGGGGCCGTTCTCTGACTTGCAACGCTCTCCAGCTTGCGGGCCGCTGATATTGATAACGACTCAGATATCGCAGCGTTAGTGTTTGCTGCCGGCGGTGCCGATTGTCGAACAAGCATCGATGTTTGGTCAAGCCGTCGAATCTGGGTGAGTGCGCCGCACTCTCATTGGCAAGCTTTGAGGGTAGGCCATACCCTAGTCGGTAATAGGTCAACGAAGTGGAATGGCGCCAAGGAAACCGATTTGCTACGACTAATCGGTTAGAGTTCACCGAGCCCAAACTTCTTAATCTTATCGAATGTGTCGTTAGATACGTATATAAATATAGACATACGTATGTGCAAAAATCATAATTGCCGGAAAACGTAAGGTGACCTAGAACGAACGTGCAGTGAGTGACTGAAGAGTATATTATGTAAGCAATTAAGGCTTTAATTTTATGTACAGTTAATGCTAATTTGAAGATGAGAAACATTAAATACCACCAAGTGCACGATATATATATATATATTCAATCCCTGTTGTTGATCGAATTTAATTTTTCTTTGAGCGATTCTCATTGAGAATAGATAATAGAGCATGAGAATAGATTACCTTACCTCTGAGATGCAGCAACCATGCTGCCCTAAATATCTCAGCATATCTGCATATGCTGCCGCTCTAAGGGCCTCAGACAAAGAAGGATTTACTCAACCTGTGTGTTAGTACAGATATTAATAATATAAAGGGTGAAGGTTCAGGCGAATAATATATACGATGTGTGTTCAAAAAGTATCGCGACTTTTGTGTTTTTTCAAAAATTATTCATTTATTCATGAATATCTATTTTGTCCCCTTCAAAGTAATCCCCATGAGATATTATACACTTGTGCCAACGGTTTTTCCAATCTTCGAAGCACTTCAAAAAAACATTTTTTTTATCTTGTTCAGCTCCTCCTTCGATGCCGTCTTTATCTCGTCAAGCGTAGCGTAACGTCGTCCTTTCATGGGCCTCTTCAGTTTAGGGAACAAGAAAAAGTCACAGGGGGCCAGATCTGGGGAATACGGTGGCTGCGGCATCATTAGTGTGTTGTTTTTGGCCAAAAACTCGCGCACAAGCAACGATGTGTGAGCAGGGGCGTTATCGTGGTGCAAAAGCCAATTTTTGTTCTTCCACAAATCCGGGCGTTTCTGGCGGATTGCTTCGCGCAAATTGCGCATAAGTTGCAGGTAATATTTCTTATTGACCGTTCTACCCTGTGGCAAGAACTCATGATGCACCACGCCCCTGCAATCGAAGAAAACTGTCAGCAAAACTTTCACATTCGACCGAACTTGGCGCGCTTTTTTCGGTCTTGGTTCGTGCGGCAGCTTCCATTGAGATGATTGAGCTTTGGTTTCCACGTCATAACCATAAACCCACGATTCGTCACCAGTTATGACCCTCTGGAGCAAATTTGGGTCGTCGCGGACAGAGTCCAACATCTCATTAGCAATGTTCATGCGATGCTGTTTTTGGTCGCAATTGAGCAATTTTGGTACGAATTTCGCGGCGACCCGTCTCATGCCCAAATCATTGATAAAAATCGAATGGCACGAGCCAATCGATATGTTTAGGTCCTCAGCAACTTCTCTAACGGTGATTCGACGATTGGCCAACACCATTTTCTTCACTTCATTAATTTTTTCGTCTGTTGTTGAAGTGCTCGGGCGTCCGGCACGCTCTTCGTCGTTCACATCTTCTCGGCCTTCTGAGAACATTTTGTACCACCGATAAACGTTGCTTCGGTCCAAGGTAGCTTCTCCGTATGCCACAATCAACATTCGGAATGCATCCGCGCACTTAATTTCGTTTTTCACACAAAATTTGATACAGGTTCTTTGATCCATTTTTTTGAATAGGTAAAAATCGAAGACGATCCAAAACACGTGCAAGCAAAGCAGCTGTCAACAATTAAGTGAACATTCAAAATGGCCGAGCTTGTCGGCATAAGTGAGAGACATGAGTACCAACATAACGCCACAAAAAATCGAAATTCGAATATACGTAACCCGCGAAAATTCAATATATATATATATGTCTTAGTGCACGTGTGACGTAATACTAATTTGTACGTGTAGTGACATCGTAGTACGCAACACAAGTTGCGGCTAGTTGTTGTTATTGTTCCTATTGATGACAATGGTAACAGCGAAAACAACATTAACTCTAAGAATGATTACCTTGCTATGTTTGTTCGTAGTGCCACCTTTAAACGAACACTGTATTGCAGGTGTTTTCTGATTCGAATAAGAGTTCTCTTACATTTCATGTAGATCGTTTTTTCAAACTTGCGTTTTATTTGTATGGGTAGCTATGTATTTTGTTGTACACGCATATTGGTGTTACAACTGCGCGAATTGCCGCCTGATACAGTTAATTTTACGATCGGTTTAATTTGCCTTTCAACGTTTGAACTGTTACTGTTGTTTCCTGAGCTGTTATTCGTGTTGGCGTCTGTATAATCCACAGGTTGCAGTTCCGGTATTTTAGCATTTGCGGTTGTTGCTACGACTGTTGTTTATTGTTGTCGTTGTTTTTTTTTATTTTTTATTATTTTAGTAGTCGTAGTAATTGTTGTTGTTGTTAACGTTGTTTTTTTCTATTGTTGTAAGTTGCTTGGAACCTCTAGAGCTCATGTATACAGAATTGTTAATGGGCTCATGGCATCCGAGTGCCAATCCCTGATCCTTGGAATGTGCTCTGCTCCGTTAGCCCCTGAACAGTCTAACCACACACTCAATGAGCTGCGTTTCTAGCTGCAGTCGCACCACGACTTTTGATTGGAAAACAGATACTCCTAATACGACCACAGACATCACTACTACTTTTACTACTACTGCTACTATTTCTGCGAGTTCAACGACAACTGCTGATTTTGCTAAATACGCTTTGCTTCAGCCAGCCATGCCTCCCTCTTGTTCCACTCCGCAGGCCGGCCGGGCAAAATTCGCCCGGTGCAACCCCAGAAACTCCAAAGTTTCCCATCCGCCCGGCAACAAGCACCGCGTAACTAACCACAGATATACTTTGTTGTGGCTTCGTTTCTCTCAGTCGTCGTTAAGGGCGTATCTACAGCCAGACAAGTTGTCGACCACTCACTACCCGAACGCGCGGAAGAAGAACTTTTAATTCAACCCCTCAATTGCTGTCTTTTGCTGCCATCCTCTCGTCCGAAGGCTTCGTGTGCGGGCCCCAAACGTATCTTCTTGGCATTTACAGCGATAACAACAACACAAAAAAACGCTCGCTCTGTTGACGTATGGTTTGCGTTAACGATACACAGCCCGGATTTTATTTCTCTCGAAAGCAGCGCAAAAAGGGTCACGTTTGATTTGGACATGGCCGCGCTTAGCTAATCAAGCCAAAAAAGATTCTAGTGGCTCTCCGGACACGCCTCCTTGTCTGCTAGAAGTTGGCTGGCTGAAGTTATATGATAAGCGCGGCGCCTCATCATAAATTCTAGCTTGTTGTATTTAACATCCCAAGCATCTGTCCAATTTGTAAACTCGGCACATGTCTTGCCAGTAATTTAATATCGAATCGAATTATGCGAAGAAACTTTTGGCGCCCGGGCAATGATGATACAATAGGTACATGTAAAACTCCGTTGCCTTCGTAAACGTTTTTTTGATGTAACCTACTGCCTTGGTGCTGAGAACCAATTATAGATCCGTTATAAATGATACGTAAATATAAATGCGTCTTTTACAATTTTAGTTAATCAGAAATAAAACACCGTAGATGCCTAGGGTGCTTCACAATTTGAGAAGCACTCCTTATAAGCTACCCTTCATTGGACAGAGAGCCTTTAACATACATTTGCTACCACAAAGCTGCACATAGTATAATTCTTTATAACGCGCTGCGGCTGTCGCGCGACACATCGGCGGTAGTGAACGTCGCCACACAGTCATTTTTCATGCACTTACTCTGGACATGCCCTCCGAAAAATCGTAATTGCTCCGCAACCACAGCTCGCATTGCCATACGTTTGGTACCAAAATGATCGCCATGAATTGGCATCGCATTGGCTGAATATGTCCGTTTTGAGCGCTGTGAGTGGTTGTAGGGTTATGATTCTAAAGTATTTGGCGTGAACTCTAATAAAGAACTTTATTTTGGCGAATTCACTTTTAAGCGACCATGATGGAGCAGAATTTTATCACGAACACGATGGTGTGCTTAGTTTCTGTCTAGGAAGACGGGTTGGCTCGCAACAGCACATTTTGTGCTCCTATGTCGGGCAAAAACACCAGTGTCACAATTTGTAGTAATTTCACTCTCACTCCGAAACAAGACTTCTTAGAGACCATGTTCCATTGGAAAAAATATTTGCTTTAACGAGCTCTACAATTTTGTATATCGGTCTTCAAATATTCCTGCAACACCCTGTATATATAGGGTGTGACGGAACGATTTTTAAAGCGATACATGGAATTGTAGAGCTCGTTAAAGCAATCTTTTTTTCCAATGGAACATGGTCTGTGAGAAGTCTTGTTTTGGAGTGAGAGTGATATCACTACAATTTGTGACACTGGTGTTTTTTCTGTACATAGGAGCACAAAATGTGCTCTTTTAGAGAAACTAAGCACACAGTCGTATTAGAGAAAATTCTACTTCTTCTGAAGAACATATAAGGCCGGTCGGAAGATGCGGCATGGTCGCTTAGAAGAGAATTTGCAAGAAATGAAGTTCTTTATTAGTTTTCACACCAAATACCTCAAAATCATAACCCGACGACCACCCGCAGCGTTCAAAACTATACATTCAGCAAATGCGCATTTCATGACGATCATTTTGGTACCAAACTTGTGGCAATGCGAGCTGTGGTTGTGAAGTGATGACGATTTTTCGGCGAACATGTCGAGATTAGGTGCATGAAAAATGACGCACTGCGGCTGTCGCGCGACACGTCGGCGGTAGTGAACGTCGACATCCCACCGGAAAAAAATAATTACTTCCCAACCACAGCTCGCATTGCCATACATTTGATACCAAAATTATCGTCATGAAATGCGCGTTTGCTAAACATGTTAGTTTTAAACGCTGCGGTGGTCGTCGGGTTATGATTTTAAGGTATTTGGCGTGAAAGCTAATAAAGAACTTCATTTTTGACAAATTCTCTTCTAAACGACCGTGTCGCATCTTTTGATTGTCTCGCAACAGCACATTTGTGCTCTACAATTCCATGTATCGCTTTAAAACAACAACGAGCTCTACAGTTCCATGTATCGCTTTAAAAATATTTCCGTCACACCCTGTACATATATATATATATATATATATATATTAGATACTGTTAGATACCCACAGAAAAGCGGCTACAAGAACAGCATCAACGTCCTTTAACTGGCCAGAAATAGCCGTACTCTTCATGTCTGTGGCGGTGAGCCGCAGTAGTGCTGTTGCTGTGTTTGTGGTGGTTGCTGTTGTGGTTGTTTAGAACGCATTATAGATTACCACCCACAACGACATATGCTTGCGCCGAGCCACCCGTTGCCTCTGTATCTGCCTCTCTTCGCTAGAGGGTCTTCCCTTCAGCGAGTTGAGCTTCGGATGCTTGTGGTTAGGCTGGTATTGCTGTCTGCACAGCAGCAGCACCAGCAGACCACGTATCGATGTAAATTTAGCAAGAGATCTCTATGACCACCACTTGTCTGTGTACGTAGCCGGCCGACAAACGCATCTCTCACTGGTTTCCAGACCCACCCAGATTTTGTCGTCTTTCTTCTTCTCTGGTCACAGCGCGGTCAACAGCCTACCGTGAAGCCGGTAGGTTCGACTACGAAGCGAAAGGGTCCACAGCAAACCGCGGCACCGAGGCCCGACCCACCGCCGTGTTTGTAAGCGCGCCAGCATACAGCGTCTCTTACGCGTTTGTTGTCTACACGACGCTACACCTATCTATTGCCAAAGCAAACGAGCTGCCGTTACTGTTACTGTTGTTGTCATCGTGTTGTTGTTATTATTATGATTATTATTGTTGTTGTTTTTGCTAGTACTGTTTATACCGTATTTGCATGGGTCAGCTACTGCTCTTGAGGGCTATCAGCTGATTGCGAGTCCCGTTGGCTCACTACTCTCACTAAGGTCTTGTTGATGCGGTTGTTGCCGTTGCTGAGACTCTGTGGTTAACGATAGATAGAGAGAGAGAGAAAGAAAGAATTAGAGAGAGACAGAGAGGGAGAGACCGGCGCGCAGAGCGACGATCGCCATAACGACGTTAACCAGAACTTTCATTTAGCCTAGTCGTAGGAAATTTTGCGTGCTGAGAAAACGTTTCATCGTGTGTTGCTGCAGCGCTGTTGTGCGTTTCCTTACATCTTCCAACGGTCGGGCGACTGCCCATAGTGTGACGAACCTGCTTATGGATACACCATTATATATCTGTGTGGGTGTGTTCGAGTGTGTATGCAACTCATATGAGAATACGGTGGAAACTAGCGAGTACTGTGTTGTTTGCGGCGAGAAAAACAGTCACCTAGAAGAACGTCGGTGTTCCGAATGTTGTCCGTGCTGATGCAGGAAGACACAGGAAAATCTCCATAGCACCGTATGGTGGCACAATTCTTGACAACTATCTCCGTGTTGCCTTTCTCAATGTGTGTTTTTCTTTCTTTATTTGGCAATATGGGGCGACACTAATTGTGTGTTTCTAAGGTAGAGAAGTGTATTAAGTTATCTACATTCTACTGTACTAAATACTAATGCTATTGCTTATGATAACTGCTATGGCTCTCTTGATATATATATATATTTTTTTTTTATTTATATATATTTTTTTAATTATTTTTTTCTAATTTCTCATTTCAAATAAATACAATATCGGTAAACTATTCATATTTTTGGTTTTTACAAGCGGTATCCGGGACATCTAATGTTTATCACTTTTTTCCAAATTAACCGGACTCAATTACATTAAGGCATGCGTCAGAGCTTACTGGTTCGTGACAACAGTTGTTGCCGCAGATGCAACAGTTTTGTTCCTTTACACTTCAATTCAGATAGAAATGGGCTTCTTCGGAACAGATCATTTTAATAGGCATCTTGCTGCATCATTCTGGAGGCCGAATTGGAAAAGTTTAGCCGCTTTCGATTATCTGTAAGCATGAGCTCTTGTGATAGCACAAAATTGAGATGCGTAAACGATCCTCAAGTTATTGGACACTTCGCCAAAGCAATGTTTTCGGGCATTGTTTCAGATTAGCGGCCACAGCGGCAATACATTCAGACCAACGAGCGCTCTGTGGTTTTCCACGAATTGGTAATTACGTACTGAACCTGTCCAGTGACACTTTAGCGCAAGTTCACGAATGGTGTTCTCACAGGGCCGGTCACGTAGGACCGAGAATTGCATGAAAAGCTCGCCAATATGCTTGCACATTTTTCTAGTCATGACAATTTCTCACAATCGCTACGCGTTCGTCCCTTGAGTAACGCTCTACCGTGCACTTGGCAGCCCAACCCTGTTCTGGTTAGGAAGAAAGCATTGCGAAGATGGCAAAGCTAAGCGTAGAAACATTTAAAATACACCCGCTGATTATTTGGACATTCTATGCATTGCTAATTTGATAACTTAGGTAAAACGTGATAAATTAGTTATATATACATATGCATATATATATATATATATATATATATATATATATATAGTTTTGTTTCGTTATTGTCATCATCTTTCGCACCGCCAAGCGCTGTCAACAAATGACGCGTTTCTATTTCCATGAAGAGCTCAATGCCCAAACAACGTAGACTTTGCGCAGTATTTATGTCTCTTGTTCTGTTTGTACTTTATCATATCCAATACCAACAGAAATTGCAACAACTCGTCTCTGAGATTTCCCTAATACGTACTGCAATTATAGACTAAATTGCAGCACGTATTGAGGAATTGAATATTCTACCTCGCAGGCATTATTATAAAATTATTTTTGTAACAACCCTCACTTCTCCTAGTCAGCGCTTGTCCGCTCAATGCCGCTATGCTTAATGAACCAGGAATATATAAATAGACACAAATTGTAGTAATATCACTCTCACTCCGAAACAAGGCTTTTCAGAAACCATGTTCCATTAGAAAAAGATTTCCTGTAATGAGCTCTACAATCCCATATATCGCTCTTCAAATCTTTCTGGAACAAAGTCATTTTTGGATGCACTCAATTTCGACATCTGGCCAAAAATCGTAATTACTCCGCAACCACAGTTTGATGCCAAAATGATCATCATGAAATTTGCATTTGCCTAAACATGTTAGTTTTAAGCGCTGTGAGTGGTCGTATGGTAATTATTTGGCGTGAAGACTAAAATAATTTCATTTTTTGCGAATTCTCTTCTAAGCGACTAAGTCGCATCTTCTGACCGGTCTTGTATATTCTTCATTATTTTCTCACGAACACGACGGTGTGCTTAGTTTCTGTATGGGAGGACTGGTTGTCTCGCAACAGCACATGTTATGCTCTTATGTCGGGCAGAAACACCAGTGTTACAAATTGTGGTAATTTCACCCTCACTCCGAAACAAGACTTCTCAGAACCCATGTTCTATTAGAAAAAAAACATTTGCTTTAACGAGCTCTACAATTCTGTATATCGCTCTTCAAATATTCCTAAAATACCCTGCATATATATATATATATATACATATATATTAGTCAATTATAAAATTCGGTCGACCATAGCGTTGTATTAAAATTACAGGTTTAACCTATTTAAGGATGTCGTTTCTCTCACTACGTAGAGCGCTTAAAGCATTTTCCGGCTATTTGTTCTTCCACCCTTACAGAACTCCCGGATCTGCACATATATTTCTATATTTATTCGTGCGCCTATCGTATGACAGCTTGTTGCGTACGCCGACTCACCTACGTTTAATTCGTCACGTCTTGCTGGCAGTGATCTGGTGGGCATCAATTAGTCCGTATTGCGCTGCCACGTAATAGGATCTGGTGAACCGAATACGGCGACGATGGTTCTGTGCGAACGCCGCACGCTCATTCGAACAATGGTCATTCTGGCGTCGCTTGGCGTCGTGCTTGGGATCTCCATCTCGATCAGCCCCTTTCTCATTCAGCACAGTGTAAGTGTCCACATCGCATCGGCTGCTCACCTTTGAGGTGGTTATTACACTAGTCCATAAGTCGGTTTGGATAACTTCCAAGGATGGATAACTTTGATTTTGTAAGTTTGTAGTAAGTTTCTTGAACGTTTGTAGAATTTCGTGTCTTCACCTGAAACGCGCATCTACTCTTAGACAAATGACCAGAAACAGCTCGACGTAGTTCCGTTACCATATACGTCCAAATTAGGCTAAAACTATTTTAAACTCGCTTGCATCTTCAGCGCAAATCAGTCGCACTTGTGCTATCGACGAGATGGCTTGGTGACGTGGTTAGGTAATTAGTTTCGTGCATCCAGTAGTATTCGTCGAATGAGCGAAACGTTTAAATGCTGGTGTTAAACTTAATTTTTTTCAAGTTTCTTTTAATGCCGACCACCTGCCAATGCCTGTCAACGTATCATGGACTGTTGAACGTGGAAGTAGACCCTAAGCTAACGTATCTTGCCCTATGATTTGCGTCACGGTTGATTAACCATAGGCGAGCTATGTACCTCGGCACGAAGTTGATCGAGTGGTCGAGCTGGCGGGTGTGTACCCGTTAAGCATCAGCGAGGACCGCTTCCGAAAGCACCTCGGCTCCTTCGAGGGCTGTCCGAGAAAGATCGATAATACTGATTTGACCGTGCTCGTAAGTAGCAAGCCTGACTCTGTGTGCTTCAGGCGACGCGTCGAGTATGAATGTGTACTAAGCTAGGTACAGAATTAGGTTCTGGCTAAGAAATGATCTTCCCTCTCTCTCTCTCTCTCTATATATATATATATATATATATATATATATATATATATATATATATATATATATATTATTTTAAGGTTTAGTACAACTCGGTAAGAAAATATTTTTCCCAATGGAAGAAGGAGGCAGAAACGATCTGTTTAAGAGTGAGAATGAATGATTTATAAAAGTTATTATTCTGCCTTTTTTTCTACATGTACAACATTTATACATGTACAAGAACTACACGTTCGCGGGAGAACCAGTTATTTTTATCGGAAAATCCTGCATACTCTAAATGCCGCAAGTTAGCGAAAAGCAAATAGCCATATTAAGAAATGTCATAACTAGTTAATATGTTGTTATGTCCTACGTTAAAGCTTTCACGTGCAGAATCGCAACATTTTGACGCTACGACCAAATTTCATGAGCGTCATTTTTATACCAAATGATATGCTATCTCACGTACTTGCCAAGTAACTAAGCCTTTTTGACGGCATTATTAAATGCGGAGGCATGCATACTTACTAGCGTTTTGGTCTGTTTTAGTAAGGGTGTGTGAGAACGTTAGGTTTCATATTTTAAGGTTTTGTAGACCTCGGCAGGAAACTATTTCTTTCAACTACGGCTGTCGGCAAAGCTTAGTTACTCGGTAACTACGAACGCAGCACAATCACTTTGATGCGAAAATTATGAGCATTATATTTGCTATTGAGAATAATTATTTGAGTTGTAACTGTTGGTCGTAATGGCATAATTGTACGGTTCTGCACGTGAAAGCTTCAACATTAAACATAAACCCATACCGACTTTTTATGACTTTCCTCAATCTAGCTATTCACCTTTCGCTAGCTTGCGCTGAGTGTCATTTAGATTAAGCAGAATTTTTCGCCGAGGACGTCGACATGATTGGTTCCTTTATATATTGGGTGGCTCTTCCGCAAACGTAGCTTTTGCACATATATATATATATATATAGCCGAATAAATAAGAGGAGAAAAAATACAATGAAGAGTAGCACTAGTGTTGTCTAATGTACCTAACACGTATATAATTTACCCAACCAGGGCGTTAATAAACGGAGTAAAATAAATATATATACTTCGTTTATTAACGCTCTAGTTAGGTGAACTCATGTGGATTTACGTCTCGTAACTAAACGTGCAATTGTCTATAGGCGACGGTTGCAATGTTTGACGATCTCGGCTACCCGTCTCGCTTCCACATAGACCGCCGAAAGCTGATCAGGTAGGTCAAGAGTGAAAATAATGCATTGATAAAGTATAATAAAGCCTGGTGGTAAAAACGCCTCAAATAAGCCTGATACAGCTTATATGTTTGCCAACAACGACGCCAACACTCATCTTTGGCAAACAAGATCATCGCCGGCGTGCCTGGGACGACATTAAGTGCGCCTGTGTCGTAGAGCTGCGTGACTGTGTGCATTGCGTTGGTTTTGACTTTCAGCTTCGTTCTCCATGTCAAGGAGGGCTACAAGGATGTGCCGTTCCACAACTGGTCTCACGGATTCAGCGCAGGTCATTTTGCTTTTCTGCTCACCAGAGAGCTAGGACTCAAAAGCATGCTCAGGTAGTGGTGGTTTGAAGCTTGACTGACTCATGAGTGCGACCTGTTGTTCTTTTTCTGACACATCCTTTTATTATTATTATTATTGATTAAAACGCTCGTTTATTTATCATAAAAGGGTATATAATACCATTCACAACATGTACACAAACTATTTTACTTGTACACATATGATCCGCACCATGTACACAAATTATTTCGATTGCACAAATTTGCTTCACAATAATTTTAGTTCTTATTCGTTCAATTGCTTCACAAGTCTCCATGGGTACAGGCGCAATACCTTAGCATTTGTATTCTGGGTTGGAGGTCAAATGACAAACCCAGCCCGACTCGACGTAGATTGTACCTCAAACATTACGTCAAACAGGTCCTCGTTCTTAATCGGGCGGCGCAGTTGTCTTATGTTAGCTTCTTTAAACAGCTCGGTCACTGATTTAAGCTTGAGGGCGTGCCTTTCCATACGACACCGCTTTTCAACCCTCCTTAAAAAGCGACGCTGCCTTCTTTCTAGCAATCCAAGGTCACCAAGCCTTGGTGGGTTCCACACCTGGCATCCATATATCAATAGTGGTAGAACATGTGATTTGTACAATTTTAAATATACAGAGGCACTTCTTACAGCAAACGCCCTGATTATCCAGTTGCACAAAAGTGAGCATTTTGAGGCAACATGTGTAACCTGTTCAGTGAATGTTATGGACGTCGAGAACCGCACACCAAAGTCTTTTGCATACTCCATTTTTGTCAGAACTATGCCGTCTAACATGTAGTTATGCTTAGTATTTCTACTACCGAGATGCAGTACTCCACACTTGTGGGCGGATAATTTGAGACCCATCTTTGACGATCACACGGTAAAGTCGTTTAGTACACATTGAAGCACGTTCACATCATTATCATCTCGAACAGGCATGTAATGCTTGATGCCGTCAGCGTATATTACATATTTAACCGATTTGGGTGGGATGTGTTTGACCTGATCGATAAAAAACATAAACAAGAGGCTTTCTAGTGCAGTACCCTGCGGACAACCAGTAAGTACACTACCCTCTCTTGATAATGTCATTCCGACTTTTACTCTGAAAGCCCGATCCCTCAAAAAATCAGAAATCTACTGGGTGATTTTGGAGCCAACTCCTTTAGATGGCAGTACGGAATTGAGTAGATCGTGGGGCATAGTTTCGAAAGCACTCTTGAAGTCACAGTAGATGACGTCTACGGGCTTATTATTATTATTATTATTATTATTATTATTATTATTATTATTATTATTATTATTATTATTATTATTATTATTATTATTATTATTATTTTAACAAGTAAATATTATTGACGTTGCCTTTATGTGGTTTCAATAGCGCTCTGTCGGAGGATCGCGGTCGATATGGTCTCGGCTGTGGCCTCTAAGAGCTGCCGTCCGACCGGCTGACAATCTGTGCGTTGTACTGTTAAACCTGGAGCTTAGAACCGTGTGCATCCTCGGCTGTGTGCAAATGAAAACACACGCATAGCCCTGACCCCCGGCCCATGGGGAAACTGATGACATGTGTTGATTCGCAACACTAGAGGTTCAGCGCGGCAACGCGAGAATGTTTCTTAACACGCTCCCGAGGGGAGACGCCTGGAGGAACTGATGAATATATGAGGAGTTCAATCTGTACATTTTCCCAGCTGGTAATATACAATTAAGACAATAAATCAAATTATGATTATTATTTTTTTTTTCGCTAATTTGAAGAACTTCCACCTTGCAACAACAAAAGAATATTTACACTTAGTAAAAAACGAAAAATGGTTATCCTGATGAATAACCTTTTTATATATTCACTCTGGAATTAAAATACATAAATGCAAAACGAGAAGCAAGATGTCTTAATCGATACGTCATAATTATAGCAGTGATCAGGTAAACTAGAGCTGCATACAGCACATACATTAGGGTAACGTGTCAATTTATCAAGGACACTATATTGTGCATATACTTATATATATATTTTTTTTAAACGAAATGTGACACATTGCCAACGTGTGGGGACACGTCAATAAAATCTGATTGATTGATTGGCAACCATTGTTGCAGCGATGCGCGGGCAATGGCCTTTCTAATTGGCGCGCTTTGTCACGATCTTGGTCATCCGGGAACTACGTCGAATTTCCAGAAGCTTACCAACAGCGAGATTGCAAACCGCTTCCAGGTTGGTATCGATTCACTTAGGTTCTGTGCTTGATCATATTATACTGTTACATGGATTCGTTGTTAAAGAAGGTCTACGTAAAAATATAAGTTTTGTCGGACAAAGCCGAAGATGTTCCAAGAATAGCTACCAAATTAGTAAACCCATTAAATCCGGGCATAAATAACGAATTTTATAGACGGGCCTGATTTTATGCAATCGTCGGCAGGTGTCCTTTAGTTCTTTGATTTTATTATAAATAAATATCTAAATAAATCACACTTTTTAGATTGATATTATGTGTTTTTGTTACGTTGAATCAACATGATGTAAATGGTAAAAATACGTCAGTCTTTACGATAAAATGTATCTCAAGCATAGGTCTTTAAAATCTTTTTTATACTTTGTTCATCAGCGTTTGTTATATTTTTCAACATGGGGTAAATATTTGTTTATGTGTAACGCATGAATAAAATATACATCAATAAGAAGACGGAATAATGCCAATAATATTTATATTACTAATAATTTACATGCGCCATAGAGTAAAGTAATTTTTTAAAATAATTGCAATATTACGTTCAGACCTCGCAGCCGTTATGATGACATTAAACGGGTCAACTGATTTAGAGACCCAATGTTCCTACAAACAAGACCGTGATATCTAGAGCATTCGGTATGACAATATTTACATCTGCAGTCAACATCGGGGTCGTAGAAGCTTTCTGCACTGCATAGGTGGTGGTGGTAGCCGAGTACCGAAAAACGCACTATCACATGGCGATTCGGTCGGTCGGGCCCTTTCCACGCGTCGTCAGTCATTGCAGGTGTTATGAATATATCAGGATCTATGTCGGCCAGTTTGTCCTTCTGAAGCTGAATGAACGCCTTGTATGCCTCTGTCTCCTGCAGCCCATGCATCTTCCGTATATCTTCTACGAATAGCGAGGTCCCTCTCAGTACATGAACCAGGCGGTTGCGATCGGAGGAGTGCAGGCCCAGAACTCGCTTTAAGAACGTGGGCCTAACTCTCTCAGCGTTGCGATGTCATTCATTTTGATGTGTTGCCATATAAGCTGCACTCCGTATGTAGCCGTTGGCGGGACTTTGCGATGGAATAGGCGCAAAGCGGTGTCGATAGAGAGCTTCTGAGGCGCTTCAGTTGTTGTTGACGCAATCAGAGCCCTTCTCACCCGTTATTCAACGTGCAGGCGAAACGCACTTCCTGTTGTGGTGAGAATTATGCCAAAGTATGTAAAGGAATTTACATACTTGACTGGCGCACCTGCCAGGCCAGACGACCTCCTCTGCGGAATTTGAGCGCCTCAGTTTTACTGTTGTTGATGGTAAGACCAACCTCGCTGACGTACCTCGTCATTGTGACTATTGCTTGTTGCAAATGGTGTCTGCTCGTACTGAACATCACCAGATCGTCAGCGTATAGAATGACTTTGACGAGCGGATGGCTCGAGGTGATCCGTGAAGGTAGATTGCTTATGAGGACCGCGAATAGTAGCGGGCTGATATTGTGCGAACCCCCTCGTCTGCTCGAGACTATAGCGTATTACTACCCCGTCGTCGATTGAGATCATATTCTTCTGTAAAATAGCTCTGAGGAGTTCTGAAGTGCGACTGCAGAGCGTCTGGCTTTACTGGACATGTGGACCTGGTTGGCGCTCCGTGACGTGGCCAGATATAAGGCGCGCGTTCAGCTTCCAGTAGTTTTTGTTCGCTGAGCTTTTGAAATGCATCAGTAGTTTTTGTTCGCGGAACTTTTGAAATGCAGCTTTCGCGTTCATAAGAGTCCTTCTGTACAGGGATCTCGCTGAGGCTAGCAGAGAGTTCATGGTGGGATGCGACCTGCAAAGTTCTTTTAGCCGGATTTGAGCTCGCTTGACCTCGGTGCAGTCTCTGTTCCACCACTGTCTATCTTCGGGATTTAGTCTCGGTCTCACGCAGCTCTGGAGGCCGCTGGTCAAACCGACCGGAACGTGTCGGAATTTGAATTCGATTTGTATCAGTTTAGTCAGGCTGATAGAGATAACAAATATGCCTAACAGGACAGCTAATCCTGAAACAGAACATGAAAATTACAAAAAATACTGCAGGTTTGCTGCATATAAGTCGATGATTAGAATACTAGTTAAGGTTTGGCGTTCAGTATAAAGTATGCAGTGCCCAGGGTGCACATGAAGTCAAAGAGCACGTGGCCATGTGCAATGCTGAGGATGCCCATGATGTATTTTAATATAAGTCGCGCTGGTGTAAAAAAAAAAACCGCCACAAAAGCTCATAAATTTGTACGGATGTAGGAACGAGTATTTATGGGAACCTATGGTGTGGTCGGCAACTGCAACATCTGCCCAGTTTGCCTACCAGTAGAGCAAGAACTAGCAGCAAGCACCCCATTTCGTAACATTAACTAGAGAGTCTGGCAATAAACTATGACGAGTTGCGATAGAACGATACGATGAGAAACGTAGGATCTCGACGGCTCTGATTGCGAAAGCCCGCCGCTGGGGGCCCAGCTGAACACAAAGGAGACGTGAGACATCTAGATATCCGCACTCACTGGATAAATTATAGCCTGATGAAGCCTAATATAGTTGAGTTTTCGGGTAGCAACACACATAGACTGGATGGGCGATGTAAAGTAGTCCCGGCAAGTAGGTCACTGACAGAGTGGGTACTGTATATCATCACATCGAAGGGTCACAACGGTACTCGTAAGAAAAATGTTTCTGCAAGATGATCTCGGTAAAGCATGAATGCTGCAGTACGATAAGCAATTTAGAGGAAGCTCTAGTGTCTACTCAAGGCAAAACGTGTACCGTAAATATTTTTTATAAATGATTGGCAAAAGGAGTTTTTCAGTGTATAAATATACACACATCCCCTCACAGACGAGCTGATCGAATTTTTCGAGAAAGAGAGCCTAAATAGACGCAGGCGTGAGACGAACGACTGGCTACTAGTTGGAAACGAACCAGTCTTGATGTATAGATTAACTATATAAACGAGCGTATGTAGTTATCATTTCCTGATATGCGCCGCATGGACCGAAACCAGACGAGGCATGCCCAGAAACGACACTCTGGGAGAGCTAGTTGCACACATGCTCACGTCGGTCAACAGCTGGGACGCGGCTGCAGAGCCTATTTAACGTATTATGAAGGCCAAGGAAGATGCCGGAAGGAGAAGACTTGTGGAAAGCGTAAGAAAGTCGCTTGCACCACGCGACTCGACACGCAGGACATAATGATTTAAAGCTTCCGAGAATTCCCCTCCGCCTGTGCGTAGTTACTCTTCTTTGTCAAGGATCCCGCAGGCCGGAGGGTCATCTTAAGGGGGATACATATATGTAGGCACTGCCGTGCATATATGTAGGGTTTTAGAGGGTATTGCCTTAAGCCTACGGCTCGACTCTTGCCAAGCGCCAAGGCTTGCTGGTGAGACTTGCTGTTTGGTGGCTGAGTCCCACACTGTCTGAGTGTGAGCATGTTCTGGAGATAGCCAATCCCTGTATGCTTTTGCTCAGTCGTACGTAAATGTATTTTAAGCCCTAAACCCCTTCGATAAATGCTCGGTAAACGACTAGCAAACACAGAAATACGGAAGCTCTGCCATGTCGCCGTGTAGAAAATGACTCTTCAGGAAGACTATGATGCGGATGTCTCCTAAGCACAACGACAATAGGGTCGTGGTCGGAGTAAAGCGAAGTCAACCAGACCGCAGGAACCACACATGAAAACTTACGACAATTTACCACAGTGATGTGATGAATGCCTGGTTCCGATGACGGATGAGTTATTTCGGTAATGACATGGCAATAGTGTAATGATACTATAGATGCATA
This sequence comes from Dermanyssus gallinae, assembly GCA_003439945.1. Classification (NCBI taxonomy): domain Eukaryota; kingdom Metazoa; phylum Arthropoda; class Arachnida; order Mesostigmata; family Dermanyssidae; genus Dermanyssus; species Dermanyssus gallinae. The sequence continues at coordinate 60,623 of QVRM01002478.1, read as the reverse complement.
CTTTGGTCAAACAAAAAAGCCTATTAAGTTTAAAACATGCAGTTTTTGATGTATCATATTTACTAACTCAATGTATGTTGTCAGTAAATTGTATTAGAACAAAATTGTATACAGATTAGGTATAGCATTTGGTGCTAAGAACTAGAACGTCTCCAAGCCCGGCTAGCGTTCGTGTGAAGCTTGGCAGAGCAAATAAAGTATATAAACACTTTGTTTCGTAGATATAACCGAGTTGTAGGACAATTGATGTGTAATGTGTGATTCGAGTGCGCTTTATGTGATTCTGTTACGTCTATTGTAGGTACCTTCGCTACTTGAGAAGTTATCATCTTGAATTGGAAGCGTCGCGTGGCTAGAGTTAGAGATTTTTGGTAAGCAATACATTCACTTTAGGAGAAGACAAAACATCCATATGTATACGTCCTCAAGGCCCCTTATAAAAGGGGACATTGTAAATAGTATCCGAACATATCAATATAGTATATATATAATATAATATATATATATATATATATAATATATAATAATATTATATATTATATATTATTATTATTTATTTAAATTTTATAAATAATATTGTATAGAGAACGACATCCTGGAGAATGTGTCACCCGAAGAGAAGATCGAGGCAAATGAGACCATTGAGCAGGTCATTTTAGCCACGGACCTCGTGCAGCATTTCGACCGAGTAACGGAAATGGCAAACATTAGCAAGGCCGGCTTTAATTCAAGCAACACCCACCATGTAAGTGCATTCGTTTTCATTAAGATCGTTATGGCGGCAAAAAAATGCCGATTGCATATATCGAATTATTGCAAATTATCTAATTCATTATTCTGACTCAACTAAAATGCAGTACCTTTCCGTTTTCGCCATTGCTCATTAGCCTTGAGCATAGGCGCTACGCATTAGCCGTATACAATAACTATCATGCTAATACTTCATAGATAATTACTAGTATCTGTAAATAGTTCCATCCATTTTGAGCCGATTTAATGCTCTACAATAGCTGGGCTTTAGTCTCAGCAGTGAACAACTACTTTTAGAGCACAGATTATTCTGCTTTTGTTAGGAGGTATCCCCACCTGGACTAAGTTATAGTCAGGTGTGCAACTGCCATGTTTGTGCAACTGCCATTCAGGTCGCGACAGGGGGGCAATCAAAGAGCAAGAGCCACGAATCCCATTCGCAAAGCGGTGTAGACAGAACAGAACTAATTTACTGTCCGCAGTGTGGTCTATTAAGGCTAGATACTGTTGTCACCCAATCACCTTGTCGGCAGCAAAGGGTTACAGCGCTACTCTACCCGGGGTTTATATATATATAAACTTCGATTTATTTTCTCTTTTTTTGTCGTTTTGTTCTAGGTCTCGTTGGTGGTGCATATGCTCTCAACAGCTTTTGATCTCAGTGACCAGACAAAAGATTTTGACAACGTTCGTGAGGTTGCATACCTCGTTTGCAAGGTACTGTTGTACAATAAAAAAAACTTGACAGCGATAGAACGCGACTAATAAGGGTGAAAGAGAGGGAATTACTGAGCGGATTCATTGATTAGCCGACTGGTTAGTTCTCGTCAAACATGCATCATTTGCCAGAAGACTATTGTTGTCTTTGTTGGTTTCGTTACTGTTGCTGTTGTTGCTGGATTATTTGTTTATTATATGGAAAATTTGGAAAAAGCATAATGCACGATGGGTGATAGCAACCAACAATACCTAGTGTGAGACTCTCACTCCCTAAACTGCCCCCCCCCCCTCGTTTCGAATTGTGTTCGTGTGGGGGACCCTTATTGCGAGTGGAAGGCGGTACCCGCGCAGAGCGTCCTAAACAATGCTTATTCTCTGTATAGTAATTCTTATAGACGACGTGCGGACTTGATCTTCGCCGTGCAGTCCGTGGAAACTTCGATCATTTCGGCCATCTTAGCACCCGCTGCAGGAGATTTCCCATTAAGGCGAATGACTAAGGCCCTATGGGGGATTTGAACAACCCTTTAGACCTGTGGCGCGGTGCGGGACCTTGTCGCCGGCTATAATGCCAGATCTCTTTTCAAGTGTCGTTTTCAATTCTTGCCCTCTTCGGACCAGGATTCTGACCGAAGGTCTGGCTGGTCAGGCGCAATAGGGAGTCAGGGTTAAGGTAGAGAAAAAACCCCCCAGAAGGAGGTTCTAGGCCAAGCGTCCCCAGAACCGTAAACCCGAGTGAGCCCTGGTTTTGGGTGTTCATGCAACAAACGCTTTAAGTATCCTTGAGGCCCGCGACTATCAAGCATACGAGCAGTTAGTTATAGTGGTACGGGTGGTATGGTGGGCGCGCCGAACATGTGGTCGCCAACCAGGAATCCCAGCACCTGTGTGTCAGGGCCCGAGGTCCACCTGTTCATCTAGGGTCTTACACGACTCGAAATTGGACGTCAAGTCACACGATAGCGGGGCGTACGAGTACATCCCTGCGTTGGCGAGAAGGGTTCCTTACCTTTCAGTGGCCTGAAATAGTAGAAATATCATCATCATCATCAGGTTGTTTTATTGACATGCTCTTTTACAGGCAATCTGTCACAATTTATGCAGTGCGTACCTGCATTTACCCACCCATTAATATATATATATAATATATATATATATAATATAGATATATATATTTATATATATACATATATATATGTGTGTGTGTGTGATACATGTATATGTATATATATATATTATATATATACATATATATATATAATGTGTGGTGTGTGATACATGTATAACCAAATACATGCAGGCGTGGGCAACGCTTTTGCTTCTGCAGGCCTTGTCTATATGCATGTCTAGGAATGTCGCCAGAGTCAATGAAAAACGTATTAATGATTGTCGTAACGTAGCCTATTTATCTGTGTCCATAGGAGTTTTATGCTCAAGGCATAAGGGAACGCAGCATGGGTCTTACCCCCGATGCATGGATGGATCCGGAACGGGCTGACGTTGTCGTTGACCAAATAAAATTCATCGAGAGTGTCTCAAGACCCCTTTTTGAGATTCTCCATTTGATTTTTCCAAAATCTCAGGTAGGTTCTGTGGGATACATATATATATATACACCTACCTACTATGTCGAAAAATACACAATTTAAGAATTAATTTGTTTTTCTCGAACAGTTAGAACATAGTAATACTTCTTTTTAATCAGGTACACTTGTTTTTGTGAACGGTTAAATTTGTAGTTATCCTTTGATTTTGCGACAAGTATCCTTGAGCCACGGAAGCATAAGGAGGTGAAAAAAGATTCGCACTAGTAATACAAATATAAAAAATCTATATATATGATAGAATATTCGGCAACACTTTTGTATATAAACGTTTGTTGACAAGGGTCGTCTGCTATTGTTTAGTCTCTTCCTTAGGATTTCAAGGATGAGGAGGATAATGTCGCTTATACAGTCATACTTGCGTGAATCAACAGAATGCTAAGTTGGCTGGCCAGGGAATAAGTCAATAGAGCCTATTGTAAAGGAATGTACAGCCTTGTGAGAAGCAGAAATAGAGGTTGTCCCCATGAAAGGCAAATACCTAGTAGATATTGGAGGATACATTGATTATATGGATGCGTAGGTAACATATATGCTGCCGCTCTAAGTGCCTTCGATATAAAAGGGTGACATGAGTGCTTAGGTATGACATGCCAAGCGAATAATAAATTAATCAATTATATTTTGCTACTACTACAAAGCTCTAAATGCAACTACCTATGTGGCTATTATTTGTGCTGTATACGCACCTAAAAGCATGTGTGGGCGTGCCGCAGTGCAATGGTTTGATATTTTTGTGATGGCGATCTTGATGAGGAATCCGTATTAAATAGTGAATATGGATAAAATACTCTACCATCACATTTGGCGGGATACGATATTGTATGCATACATTTCTCTGACATTTCAAATTGTGCGTCAGAAACATATATCACAGCCACCTTCATCCGTGTTACATTTTATGCATGTTATGTTACCTCTAGTGCATACGATATAATAAGCTCTAGCATTTGAAGTAACAAAAGTGTTTCAACAGGGTTTGGTCAATTGCCTGTCAGCGATGAGTACGAACCTAAAGAAGTGGTACGCCTTTGACACCGCTCTAAATGTACGCGACATTCCCAGGTTAGTTGTCTACAACGCGTCAAGGTGAAACCGCGCGTATAAATATATTTGCGTTTACTTTTGTATTACTGGGAGCATCCGTATAACAAAATAATGCAAGAGAAACAAAACATGATACATTATGATGCACTAAATCATGTGAAGATTGTTTATAGGCCATATGTACAGTAGGACCCACGCGAGCTCATTGTGGAGTCAGCTTGCAAACAAATAATTTTGCTTGTGCCGTTAGGCCGTCATCACGTATAAACGTCCCGCTACAGAGCTTTCCATTGCAGCGGATAAAATTATTCACGATTTTATTTCTCACAGTGCAAATATATCTAACTTTTTCTGAACAGGAAGGGCGTTCCCATCAGCATCCTCAAAGACGAGCAGCTCCTAAAGATGACCGATGAAATATACCACGCCACAGTAGGTTTCGTTTTATCTTTTTCCTTCTACATTCGCAGATACGACAGTGCATACTTTAATATATGTATATATGTTCCATAGTGTGGCATATGAGCTCATTTTAAAGCCAATCAATTTTTCATAGTATTCCAGACTTGCCTCTAAGATACATTCAATTATATATATATATATATATATATATATATATTTACATACATACATATGTATATATATATATACTTGTGTATAATATATATATATATATATATATATATATATACTACACACGCGTGTGTGTGCGTTTTTTCCAGGAAGAGGGAGCAACCTCGACCGATTCAACACCCTGCAGACGGATCAAGCAGCTGAAGTATGAAGAGCGTCCATGGTTTTCATCTGGAACCCGTCGCTAACATTTAGTGGCAACATCTTTTACTCAAATGACTTTTTTGCGCTGCGGCGAATAAAATGTTGATATTGATACCAGAATTACAAATAAAACGCTAAGAAAGCACTACCTCACAGAGATGTTCTTGGACCAAGTATTCTCTATAATGGCCATCGGCTACACCGGGTTTCACACCTGTGCAACAAATTGCGTCGCCCTCATATGATTCGACATGGAGCAGAAAATGTGATAACCGGTTAACGCAAGGTCCGAAAGGTTTGGTGTGTGCTGAAGAACCTCCTCTTTTTGGAGCTCTTGCGGTTTATGCAACACGGGGCCTGGCATTATCGTGAAGCAGCATAGTTTAGTCTTGTCGATTGGGTTTAGTCTTGCCCTATTTACGCGTTGCAGATTTTGGGCAATGCAGAGCTTCTTGTTAACCGTGACATTCTTTTTGAGCATTTCCTAGCAAACACTATAATTTTCCAATCCTACTAAACACGCCTGCTTGACCCAAAGGCATTTCTCATCTCCCGTGACGATTCGGTACAGAAAACGTTGTTTGTATTAGCGTGTTGCTCGATGGCGGGCGAGATGTTGAGCCGCAATTTGAAGACGTTGTTCTTTGTCTTCTTCGTTGAGCTCGTGCGGCACCCAAATTCCGAATGAATTCTTACTCGAGGGAGTTGTATCGCACGCCTTGAAATATATTGATATTTGAGTAGTACCCCTATTTTTAATCAAAGCAATATATATATTCGGTTGTATATGGAAATACGCTCTATAATAAAGGGATTGTAACTACGCCGTAGCGTGTTAAATTGGCATCTAATTTTGGATTCTAGCTTCCTCTTATATATATATATATATATATATATATATATATATATATATATATATATTTACCTAGAGATACATCTAGAAGGCCTGGGTATGATCCTGGATAGGGCTCTCGTATGAACACCCCATACGCACTATGCAGCTCAAAAGCAGCTAAAGCCTCAGCTCCATAGATCCGAGGAGCAACCGACCCTTGGCGCCGGCTCTTAGCATCAGTAATACAGGTATGCCGCACTTTTATGAGAGCGCACCACTATCCGAGTTACTACACGCCGTCTCATCAGAGAGACTCAAATACTTATGACGCTCAACATTGCACGAGCAAGTCGCACGGCTTCCACAGCAGACACACACGTTCTGTATTGACAAATTGACGCCGGGGCTTAAAAATAAAAAAAAATAGTATTAAAAAACTCCGTAAGTTATATCCGGACGGAGAGAATACAAATCAACAGAACAGACACTCTAATCAAATAAAGTCAACAATGGGAAGCAATCCACTATCGTAGCTTTAGCAACGACGTGAACCATGCATTTACCAGGAGATATATATATACGCGTTTATTTCACCGATTGGTAGATATTACCTATAATTCATATCGGCTGATAACGTCTTTCACTACTGCATGCGTCGAACCAGCTTCTATTTAGTGGCATTGCAGTATGTGGTATTGGTCAATATTACATGTGCCACAATATTTACATACACAGTCTTCAATTTCAAAGCAATACCCTTTTAGGCATACACATTGGTGGTAGTCATGCCAGGTAAATCTGCAGAGTACCCGTCTGTTCACTTGCATTCCCTGCTTCCAACGGTCTGTCGTAAATGCAGGACCGTCAGTGATGGCAAAGCTCAAATTACGCTTTTCTCTGTAGACGCGATATTGCTCTACGACGAGTGCGCTAAAAACGTATTTGTCCAGGATAAGATCTTCCACAAAGCTTCGCTCTTGGCATAGTTCCAACGCCAAGGTTTTCGATGCGTTACGCGGCAGTCCGAGCATATACTTCACAGAATTAGCTTTTATTTTGTCTATTTCTTTCATGTTATCTAAGGTTAATGTTTGGTGCAATGGCCCGAAGGCAGTAAGTTATAATCGGAGCTATTTTTATCTTAAAAAGGTTCATTCCAGTCTTAATGTCAATTTGTGTAAGATCTCCGAGTAGCGTCATGGCCGATACTGATTTTGCAGTATCGGCCATGACTATCCACTTTGCCCGAGGTAGCTAAATTGACTTACTAATTCGATATTTTGGTTATCAACCCCGATGATATAGTCAAGACTGGCGTATCGGCCTTCTCGGGAAAATCAAAGGATTTTCGTTTTGGATGCATTAATTGTCAGCTTATATTGTGCGCACCATTGGTTCATTTCATTGAGGTAAAACTGTAAATGTGGTCTTGACTTAGCCATTATGATAAGACCGTCAGCGTAGAATACATGCGGAGCTTTAGTATTTCGAAGTGTTTGGCTTAACCCTGCGACATAGAGTATGAATAAGAAAGGGTTTGCCGTGTCGCCTTGTGCTAGGCCAATGGTCTGTTTAACTTCTTGCGCAATACAGTGAGGCCCATTTCTAATTGTGATGTAGTTCGCAGTGAGAATGCTTCTGATTAGGTTAAACATTCGACCTCTGATGCCAAAGTGATGTAGCATAGCTTCCAGGAGGCGGTTTCTATACACTATCAAAAGCGGTTTTGAAATCTACAAACGCTGCGTAGGTCATCTGTGCGTTGTTGAAGCGTTCCTGCACGTGGCGAAGGACTTCCGTGAGAGCTCGTTCAGTTGACCGACCTTCCAAGAACCCATTCTGTTCGGTAGGTATTAAGTCTTTACATTCGCTATATAGTCGGGTCGCAATTATTGAGGTTAGTATTTTGTAGACTATGCTAGTCAATGCTATCCTGCGGTAGTTCGCTGGATCTGTGGCGTCTCCTTTGCTTTTGTAAATTGGTTGCAGGTAGCTTCGGCGCCATTGCCTTGGGATGTGCCCGTGTTCTAAGCATCATTGAACAACGCTGTTAGCTTTGGGACTACGTGTTCTATTCCCTGCTTAAGATGTTTGTAGTAAATATCATCAGGACCTGATGATTTTCCGTTCTTTTTCGCTAGTATAGCTCTTCGAACCTCCCCTTCCGTAAAGTCTTCCCAATTAGACTCAATGTAAGGTGCGTGTTCCTTCTCAGGTAGTTGTACATCTTGTCTCAGTAGGGCTGTGATATAATATATATATATACATACAAATCTAATCAGAGTTTCTACCAAGGTTCGTTTAGTCGTTTGGTCTTAAGGCAGTCAAAACCTCCACACGAGCTATCTGGGAAACTCCGAATTACGCTCGGACTTTACTTCGCGTAATACTGGATTCATCGACTGAGGCAACGTCTCGAGGCGGCGACAGATACACCGGATATACTAAGTATGCGATGAGTGTTGGACTCTTGTAGTCGTCGGATCCGTCAAAATTATAATGGGTAAATTAAAAAGCACTAAACATCTCACTATATTGAAAAGTTTGTTACCGCCATTAGTGTGAGGGTGTGTTTCTCTATATGACAACGCAAATTCACTCGCCCCAGAAAGCTGCCTTTATTCTGTTCAGCAGCTCACAGTTAACCAGAGTCAAGATGAGTCCCATATTTGGCATCTGTGCAATAGCGATGACACAAAATGAGACACATCGCCAGTACAAGTTCACTTAAAGAACTGTATCCTATATCTAACGGACAATAAATAAATGAGACCATCATACACACAACCGCCTCGAATTCGTGTAGCGTGTTGCAACCGTCAAGTCAAAGACGGAAGTATGAAAGACACACGTCAAATTGCACAATAGATTAAGACAATCAACACAAGTCCTCACTTAATAAGCACAAGAAAGGGAGAACGAAGCTCGCCCGGGGTAAAAAAAAGTGTCGAAGCGTGTCGAAAAAGTGTCGAAAAAAAGCGAGAATTTTCTTATGGAGTATAATTCCTAATTTAATTTGCCTAGTTGTAATGTTCACGAAATGGTGCGTACATTATTTAGATTAGAGCGACCGCTACAGATTTTGCCCACAAAGTCGCTGTTTCTTCAGAAACGCCTGATTACGAACTACGTCAAAGCGATACAGTCGTCCTTGAGCGGGAGAGCACAAATCGAATTACGACGTTAATGGACGCGATCCCGTATCTAACGGTTCAGAAATTCAGCTTTCCTCCTTTACCACTTTTTTTAACAAATCCTTTTTGGGCCTAGATGATCTGCGCCGCACGCTCTTCCTAGTGTGCCGATATAGATACGTTCCTCAATAATGACAACACGACTCTCATCACAATTAGTCGTCGACTGGGGGAGTAAACTAGTCAGCACCGTTAACCTGTTGACAAGCTTGGTCATCATGGTTCTTTGTACATCGTCAGCGCCGGGCAACGCCCAAGGCATGCTTTGACCAACGAGAGTTCAGCAGGGCTCTCTTATACTCTGAATTCATGTGCGTTTCTCGGGAATGCTGTTGGGAACTCTCCGCGGTTGATGGAAGTCGACCCGATGAAGTGACGCTTAAATGTTAGTTTAGAAACGATCGTCAGTCACCGCCTCTATGTTGCTTTCTCTATATTCGGTGGAGAAGCGACGACGGCACACAGAACGGCACACGTTGTGGACGTTCACAGGGAACAAATGTCAATTCCGTTACCTTATGATTCAATAATAGTTTATCGACGCCAATGTAGCCGATTTATGACATTTGCGTACGTGTGTTCTTCAGACATCGACCTAAAAGTGTACAGACAGCAACAGTTAATTTCAGCCATTGATGTAGTTTTTAAGAAATTGATTTTTTATTTGTTCTTACGCATTCTGTACAGTCTTTTCAACTAGTTCTACACACATGTACTACTACGAAGCATCATGTGAGTGAAGCGAAGAGACGGGCAAGAGGTCAACAGCACACGTGAAAAAAGTTAGACATGACTCCAAGAAAAATTGCACTAGCAGCCTCTTTCATTTCTGAGGGTATTTCTGAGTTCTTGGCATACCAATGCGAGTTGCATTTTGCATTCAATTCACCGTCCAGAATCATCTGTGCCTCCATGGTCATGTAGATAAGTGCCTCTAACCATGTCCACAGTTATTGTTAGAGTTCCCTGAAGGTGTGAATATCCTTTTACCGCTTCTGACAGAGCACATGACAAGTGATGTAATGACAAGTGAGCACATGGCAAGTGATGCATTGAGGTTGGTTAAAAACTCGTGTAAAGAGCAATAATAATGTATTACCAATAGTCATATTTGTCATACTAAAAGTCATGCGAGCACCTTCAAATGTATTCCCGACTTCCTAGTTAAGTTGTTTAGATGTATATTCAGTTGTCGACTACCTCAGTGAGGCAGAGTGAGCCTGAGTGCGCTTACCCACTAAGGTCCATTCTTTACAAGTTTACCCGGCAATCCAATCTATAATGATATTACTGTTTACCGTTATTTGTCGCATGTTGTATATATATATATATATATATATATATATATATATATATGTAACGTGACAAAGATAAATACGGCGCCGGACCGTAAAAATAGTTTGCTGCTAGGCATTGTTTTGCACGTGTCGTTTGGCGGATTCGGCACGTTGCGTGACTACTTATTTGCTGCCGCTTCCATGCGTCTCCTCCGTGTCTAAACAAGGAATTCGGCGTATCGTTCACTTGCCGCTGGCCAAATCATGACCTTGTTTACGCAAGACCTAAATGCAATGGGCGACTCTGACACCATTACCTGCAACAGACATACAGTTGCCGTTAAAAGTGACAGCGCCGTTTCAAACAATGCTAAACGAAACGCTGTCAGACGGGAATGCCGCAAAACTGATTCAGCTTGTGTGGATGCGGTGCGGAGCTGGACGTTCGAGCTCTATCGGCCAGAATCATGCTAACCTCTAGAGCCTGTACAGCCCGAATCGTCGGCAGAAATGCGGTAAGGTGGTCAACCTAAATGACGAATGACGAAAATACGACAGATCAGCAAGCGTTCACATCGTGACAAAAATTAAAGGATAAGCTTACGATGCGCGCGCCCACTCTAAACCTGCTAGAAACCTTTGCGGCACTGACAGGCTCGAAACGCTGCCAACTCTTGAAGACAATCAGGGCAACGTGTCGCTGTTGGGCGTGTCCATGAGGGTGCCAACCGCACGTGTCTCTCGGCTGAAATATATATATATATATATATATATATACATATATATATATGATACGCGTGTATCCGCCGCCGCCGCCGCCTCCTATACCTCACGGTAGTAGAGCATACTGCTGAGAAAAACGCAAAGACTTCACCAAGAGCCCAAAATCCTAATTCCGAATATCGAGTCAAACAAATCTGACCCGTGGGAATGATGTTTGATTGCACATCGGAACGTATTGCTAAACCTCTAGAACAGCGGTAGAAGCAGTGAGTCGTGGCAGCACCATAAGGAAGAAATGGCCAGGTGTTTCGTCTCAAAGGTATAATTTTAAGACATGTATGTAGCAATACAGACTTAGCTATTCGTTAATTTAGACTAAGAGCTCTTCACGTAGTACTCTTGTAGGAGATCTGTTTACTAAGTATATTAAACTTGTGTTCTGCAAAGGAATACCTGTTTAAACTAAAGGTAACGTATGGCTACTCACGACATGTCACGAACCATGGTAATTAAGCAACCTTTGAAGTTCTCACTTTCTGCGTATAACATACTAACGTTGCTCTAAAACCTGACATTTGCCTTCGGCCCACTGGCACATTTGTAGTTTCTGGACTCGGTTTCTCTTACCATATCGCTTCCTTGGTTAACTCCGTAAGGTATTTTGCAAGTACCGTGCTTGGATTGTATGTATCTCATAATTTTTCGCATCTCATACGAATTACATCTAGTTTAGGGAGAGTTCATGATACATGGCATAATTTTAGTCTAAGGAAATGTATTTTTGAATCTAGAAGCCAGCATTGACCAGTTAATACATTTTAAGTGTACGATATTTGAATTTGCATTTTATACATATACGTGATGAACATTTTGACCGCTATAGAAGAAGAGTAATATTCAATCAAAATGTTTGATATAGCAGATACCATCTTTGTACAAAATGTTCACTACATTTAGCAAGCAGATAGTATCTATATTTATTCTATGTTTTGCCGAAATCGTTCTTACTGCGTAAATAGGCGAGAAGAAAATATAAGGTATTTTTATTACTAAGAAATTAAAAGTTTTATTATGCCGTTCTATAATTATTTTTGTGATTGTGTGTACACTAAAGAGCTAATTTAAAGATTTTTCCCGAGATCAGGACTTAAGGACATAATAAAATCCTGATGGTAAAGCAAGTAATGATTTCCAAAGTATTTTTAAGAAATGTGTTTATCTCACTCATAAGCATTTGCCGAAATAGTATTTTTGCGTAATGCTCTACTTTTTTTCAGTACACATTTTCAATCAATCATATTTATTTCACTCAAATACAGTATGTACAATTACACACATCAGTACACATTTTGCATATAAATAAACTGCATAGACGCAGTTATCTATGTAGTAGATCTATATAGATCGTAGTGCAATTGAACAACGAAATGACTATTCCGTTATATTATATAATAGTTACACCAGATTGTAAAGCCGTTAAGGCTAACGATTACATCGTTAGACGTTTGTAAGTTTAAGTCAGATAATAAGTTAATAAAACGCGATGACAGGCTACCTTGGCAAGGTTTACACCACAAAATCGTTCTCAATCAAATCAATTACCCCGCGCTACGTCCCTCACACTATTAAACGTGCCTAAGTTTGTATGCACATGCATAAGTGTATACATGTATAACCCACTGCAACAAATTTATTTAATTAGGAAGAATACAATTATCTGCACAAAGCACATTTCTTCACGTAGTAGTACTTGTAGCCCCTTACTCATGCACACATGTTGTTCCGGGAATTACTCTACTTCTTAAACGCATTCTTGGAATCGGAAATCATTTATGAGCAACGTCTGCAATCTAATTATGAATTTTGTCATTTCAATTTCTGAAGAAGCTACCAAGGCGTAATTTCCTGCCAAATGATGTGTGGCAATCTTTTGAATCACATATTATCTAAGCGGCTCCCATAGTCTCCCGTGGAAAGCCGGTTGGATCTTGCAACCGGCTTACTGTAGTGAGTCTTTAAGCTTTTCGCTTTTAGGCGTAGGCATTCTCTACAGGTTATATACGCGAGGCAGGCACAAAGAGAATCCATTTTTATGTGCATAAAATGCATTATAAGCATGCCTTATATATATATATATATATATATATATATATATATATATATATATATATATATATATATATATAGGTAGTTCAACAAGTTCTTAAAATGAAAACCAAGAATTTTCCAAATCTTATTTTTAATTTTTTCTTATTCGATATACTTCCCGAGAAGCTCAACACACTTTTTCCACCGAGATTTCAGAACATTTATACTACTTTAGTAGAATTCCGCGTCGTTAGACTGAAAATAGGCATTGACAGCAGCCTTAACCTCTTCATTGCTGGAAAAACGCTTTCCACCGAGACTATTCTTCAAATATCCGAAGAGGAAATAATCAGAGAGGGCCAGGTCTGGAAAATAGGAAGGTTGTTCAATAAGTTCGAACCTGAGTTGGACCAGTTTTGCCGATGCTTGCCACAACTTGTGTGCTGGAGCATTGCCCTGGTGATACAGGATAACCTTCTTCTGCAAAGCGGGCCGTTTCACGATGAGTTCTTGCTTCAGGCAGTCCAACAGTCTTGTATAATATTCTCCCGTGATCGTTTTACCGCTCTCAAGGGAGTCGACCAGAATGATTCCACGTTGGTCCCAAAAAACCTTAGCCATCATCTTTTCGGCCGATGCCGTTGTCCGCACCCTCTTCGGAGGTCCTTCACCAAATGCACACCATTGGCGAGATGCTTCTTGGGTCTCGGGAGTCTAGTGATGGACCCAGCGTTCATCGACGGTCACGAATCCGCGCCAAAAATCCGACGGATGTTTCGACATCTTGGCCAAATTTGGCTGTGAAGCGGAAACACGCGCGTCTTTTTGGCCTTGGTTGAGCAAATGCGGCACCCATTTTGCTCTGAGCTTTTTCATCTTCAAGTTCTCGTGCAGATTGAAATGAATGAAAAATAACTCATTAATCGAGTTGGAAACAGTGGCAAAACATGGCGCAGAGTTACCGTACACCTCGTCTAACTCAGTTTTCACTTGGGCCGCATTCCAACCTTTGAAATAAAAATGCTTGATAACCACTCGAAACTCTTTTTTCTCAATTTTTCAAAATCACGCCGATACGTTGCACGAGAAAACGAATTCGCAACGGCCAATCACCATAATATTTTGACTGCTAGCAGTCGAAAAGTTGCCGTTTCCAATAGCGGTGAAAGCGCGCCAAAATTCGAATTCTGAACAGCTCATTTTAAGAACCTGTTAAACCTGTATATATATATATATATATATATATATATATATATATATATATATATATATATATATATATATATATATATATATATATATATATAAGAAGAGCATACTTATAATGCCTTTATACGCTACATCCAACACAAGATGGATTCTCTTTGTGCCTCACTTGCTTAGATAACCTGTAGGGAATGCCTATGCTCGTCAACCAATCTGTTTCTATGAAATATACTGCGCGAGAGTTCTACTGCCAAAGCTTAATCCCCATCTTTTCGGAGGTCCGGGCCATACTTGTATGTCCAACTTCCAACTAACTAACAAATAATAGGTAATAAACTCTGGCTTCATCAGCTGTATCATGTATATTCAGTCTACAAACGTCTCCAGCACCAAAAGTTTTTCAAACTTTGAGTCAGCGTCCAGATGTAAGCTTTCGCAACCATCTTTGGCATACAGTTGCTGCCACAGGATCTCTCTAAGGATAGTGACGATATTCAACAGGTAGGCACTCACTGGCTTGAATACCCTGCTAGAGTCACACAGCAACACACTGTAAATTCGCTATTTTTGCGCCAACATTGAGATCGTCTCTAGGTTAATCATGTCTGCGTTTTTTACAGGTTTCCGCTCCTACATGCCTTTACACTGTAACTGGCCACGTCGTTCTGTTTTGGATTGTCATTGTTATTGTCAGTATATATGTAGTATTTATGTATGTAGAATGCGCGTAGTATATGCACTTTACGCACGCACTGTTCACGCGTTGCCGTGACTGAGAGTGTTTACTTAAGATTTGTGAGCAACAGCCAAACACGACACCAACGAAAGGCGCGCCTGACACGACAGACATCACCACGCACCGTTCGAAACTGCTGTGTCTTTTGTATCTGCGTCTAGTCTATACAACCCCGGAGAACCAATAACGACAATTGTGTTCCTCATGATGGCCCTGTGTGGCGCTGCATACTATAGCCAAAGAGGCGCTGGCATGCTGACCCTGTACAGCCCGCATCGTCCGCAGAACTGCGCCAAGGCGGTCAACTTGAGTGTCGAGTCCCAGAGAGTGTTACAACGATTTAGTACACGCCTGTATCGAGACGAAAGCGAGAAGATGCTAAGCTTTGGAGAGTACGGGAAGGAGATGAACCGTCGTACCGCCAAATGTATCGAGGGTCTGCGAACATCCGAACCCGATTAGAGCAAGGCATCCCTGTGGGACATGTGCATGACCCTGCCTTCCAATCGTAAATTGTGATTGAAATTTTTCAACGAGATCTACGCCAAAATCACGCAATTTGACAGCAACACGCGAAAACTGTCGCCGATCAGTTTGTTAAAGAGTGGATGGAGACGGTGGGTTTCCGAATCGATACTGTAGCGGATCTCAATATCAAAACGTTACCGGCACCCAAGATTTTGATTAGTAGGGCCAAATAATCAGACAAAGCCGACGCGTGGGAATGGTGCATGGTTACACATCAGGACGCTCTGATGAGAGGCTAGAATAGATCCATCATGGCGGTAGAAGTGGTAGCAGCACAAGCATCACCGTGAGGAATTTTATGATCTGCGTCATTAAAGACATGGATGTAGCACGAATTCCTAATGCATTTCCGGAGCTCAAAGGTAAAAAAAGTGAACAGTGTATGAAAGATGGTCTTTTTACAGTACTAATACAGGTAGTCAAAAAAAACAAAACATATGAAGCATAATGCACCCTTTAATCGCGTGTAATTTACATTGCGAAACAATTGCCGTTCGTGACATATGTTCTTATAAAAAGAAATATCACCTACGGCTATGAAAAGAAAACGCCACTAGCCTCACCTGAGAAACGATCTTGCCGTTTTTTACCCACAGTACAAGCACGAGTTAGCAAGAACATGCGCTTTGATTTAATCATCAATATTGTCTCCATCTTCCTTAACGACAGTTTGCTAACGACCAAACCAGCGTTTTGATCCCTCTTTTGATATTCCATTAATTATGCAACATAACTCTAATTGAGTGGACTTTTTGCTTAGGTTGACTCTGGAAACCGCCTGCGCCCTCGTATCAAAATCTTAGCTTGCCGCTCTATCATAAACGCATCACTCTTGCGGGTTATTAGGCCGCTGGGGTCCATGCCCACTAAAGGCATTTCCTCTCTTAAAGTCTTAGTAATTCACACGATAAACCCTGTATCTATAATTCAGCAAGCCCGCGCCTTTTAGGTTTCAATTATCTATGTGGCGACGTGGTCTTAGGGGCTGGTGCGCTAGTCATGGTTGTCTTCTACTGGGGTGTCGCATATATATATATATATATATATAGAATGCATGAATATACGCACTTTAAGTTTCCAGGTATAGTTTAGTGTGTTCGCTTGCTGTCGTGACTGCTTGCTTACTAGTATCCGGAAGAGAAAAGCATAGGAAGGGGTTTGCAGGTTTTGCAGTCATAGTGCGTTCTCTCCTGCCCATGTCTATTTGAGCAAGTCGCACACTCTGCCTGGATACTTTTGTCTGCCGTTCTCCAACGAACTCAGATAGTGTTTACTCAAGATTTGCGAGCAAAAGCCAAGGACGACACAGACGGAGAGCGTGCGTGCATGACACGTCAGACACCACCACCACGCACTGTTCGAAGCAGCTGTGTCTTTCGGATCTGTTGCGCTTAGTCTATACTACCTCGGAGAGGCTGATGGCACCAATTGTGCTCCTCGTGATGATGCTGTGTGACGCTGCATACTTCAGTCGGAGAGGCGCTGGCGCGCTGACCCGGTATAGCCCGCATCGTCCGCAGAACTGCGCCAAGGCGGTCAACTTGAGTGTCGAGTCCGAGAGAATGTTACAACAGATCTTTACGCGCCTGGTCCGAGACGAAAGCAGCGGTAAGATGCTAAGCTTACGAGGGTACGAGAAGGAGATTAGCCGTCGTATCACTGAAACTGTCAAGAATCTGCAAACATCCGAACCTGATCAGAACAAGGCGTCCCTGTGGGACATGTGTATGACGGTGCCATACGAACGCAAGTTTCGGCTGAAATCTCTCAACGAGATCTGTGCCAACATGACGCGATTGAGCAGCGACACGCGGAAAACTGTCGCCAACCACTTTGCCGAGGAATGGATGTTAACTGTGGGTTACCAAGTCGATACTGTAGCGGATCTCAATTCCAGAATGTTACCGGCAGCCAAAGCCTTAATTAGTAGGGCTGAACAATCGGGCAAAGCCGACGCGTGGGAACGGTGCATGGTTACACATCAGGACGCTCTGTTGAAAGACTAGACTAGGTATACATATATCAGCGGAAGAAGTGGCAACTGTACTGTCATCCCCGTGAAGAATCAAGAGAGATCTGCATCTCGCTGCAAAAGATGCGTACACCAGTAGACAGACATACACGTCCGTATGTAGCAATGCAGGTGTCGATTCAAATTCAATCGTAACATGGCTGAAGTGTCGGTATAATGAATCAGAACGAACAGTACCAGCTTAAGCACCTTTACGGATTAACTGATCTGTGTTACTTAAGGCACGGATGTTGCATAAAACTTTAATACGTTTCGCGGGTTCAAAGGTAGAGGAAGTGAACGGTGTCCGCATGGTCTTTTTACAGTAATAATACATGCGGTCATAAAAAAGAATGGTAATATATGAAGCATAAAGCTCCCTCTAATTGCATACCTGTTATGTACATTGCGGCGCCGCGATGTTATGTCGCCTGGTTATTGCACATAAACGACTGTAATAATACTGTTGAATAAAGACGCTTTTGTTGTTGACACAGTCCAAAACTGTCTCTTACCGGTCATGTTATCGTTACACGCAATTATTGTTGCATATTTTTATATGTATAAAAGTTATAACTTGCGGCTAAGAAAAGGGAATGCCACTAGCCGTACCAGGTAAAGAATCTCGCAGTTTTCTTGTCTAGAGTGAAAGCTTGAGTTTGCAAGAACATGCCGAGTTGATTAATTCATCCATATAGTTTCCGTCCCCTTCAGCGACATCGTGCTAACCATCAACCAGAGCTTCGATCCCTTTTTTAATACTCCACCAACAACACAGCATAACGTTAATCGAGTGGACTTTTTGTTTGGGTCGACTCTGAAAACAGCCTGCACCTTCGTAGCAAAAAATTTGCCTGCCCCTCTATCATAGACATATCACACCTATGGATGGCTGTTAGGCTGCTGAGGTCCATGCCCATCAAAGGCACCTCCCCTTGTAAGCTTCACTCTTGGATTCGAAGAAGAAATCTTACAAATTTACACGAAAAACCCTGTTTTTATACTTAAGCAAGTCCGTGCCGTTTTAATTATCTGAGTGATGACGTGGTCTTAGAGGCTGGTGCGCTAGTCATGGTTGTCTTCTACTGGGGTGTCGCGTATATATATATATATATATATATATTATATTTAAGATGAGCATATATACGCACGTTACCCTTCCATGTATAATTTAGTGTGCCGCTCGCTTATTACCGTGACTGCTTGTTTACTATTGTTCGAAAGAGAAAAGTATTAGGAGGGGAGCTCGAGGTTTTGTAGCCATAGTACGTTCTCCTCTGCCCATGTCTATCATGTCTATACCGACGGAAGGCGTGCCGGACACGACAGACACAACTACGCACTGTTCGAAACTTCCGCTCTGCGCTCTGTAGCCAGAAGGGCCACCCAGCATGCTGACCCTGCATAGCCAGCATCATCCGCAGAACTGCGTCAAGGTGGTGAACTTTAGTGTCGAATCACTGAGAATGTTACAGCGGATCAGTACGCGCCTGTATTGAAACGAAGGCGGGAAGAAACTAAACATTCAAACGTACACGAAGGAGATCAACCGTCGCACCGCCGAAATTGTCGAGAATCTACGAATATTCGAAGCGAGATTTGCGCCAACATTACGCCATTAGACAGCGACACGCGGAAAATGGCCGCCGACCACTTTGCCGAAGAATGAATTCAAGTGCTCCTTTATTTCTTTTCAAAGGGTAGATAATTATATACATGGTTATTCACGTGCATCCTGCAATGGATGGAGACGGTAGGTTACCAAATCGATACTGTAGCCGATCTTAACTCCAAAACGTTACCGGCAGCCAAAGCCTTAATCAGAAGGACCGAACAAGCAGACAAAGCCGACGCGTCGGAGCGGTGCATGGTTACACATCAGGACGCTCTGTTGAAAGACTAGACTAGATCCATATTGGCGGGAGAAGTGGTAGCTGCACAGTCATTCCCGTGAGGAATCACCGAGACTTTCTCAAGGACAAGCGTGTGAAAGCCGGCGCAAACGCTAGCTATTGGTCTACTACACGGCTGTTGGAGCGGAGTTGACGGGCAAAGGGCCAAAATTTTAATTTCTGCTCCTTCGGAATGTGCTTGGCGGATACTTCGGCATGTTTGTGGGCTATTCGTTTCTCATTCTCTATGAGCTTGGAGACATTTGCTTACGCTACGTGTTGGACCGCCGGCAGAGGCGAAAGCTGCCAAGCGGTCGACCGTAACATTCCCTCCGTTCGATTCAGGCAATGGTTTCTGCGTGAGTCTGAGACCAGAAATCAACGCATAGTCGAAGCGAGGCCACACGGTGTTCTCAATCGAGTTCTAGCTGAGCCGCTGAAATCAGCTCTGTTCTGTGAAGGGACGGGCCTTTATCTTACTCCTGCGATGTGTAGGCAACTAAGACATTAACTGCAAACAAAAACAGTTAGACCAGACGGACAAGTCTGTGTAACGTAACCAGGCCCGCGTCAATATTGATTTGGTTTATACATTTTAAAATGCGTTTTCACGTCAAAGTAATTGCGTTTAAATTTTCACAACCCGAGAGTACTATACGATAACGCACAAAGTATTATTCAAACCAGACTCTCACTCGGTGTTATGCACAGCACGGACGAATAGGAGAGTATTGAAATTGCTTATACATATTGAGTGGCTTGAGCAGTCTGACGAGAATTCAAAATATCGTCAGCACAAGGCGAATCCTATACCAGCAGTATTTCGGTTTAGCCATTTGATTTATGTGATGGAATACCTATGGCTTACATGCAAAACCGAACGACGCTCATATACATAATTGCATGTGGTCGGCTTCATACGTTTTAAAACTAATTCTATTTTATATATATGGTTGCAAATTTCTCCTACAAACAGCAACAGTCCGTAATATCCTTTCATTGTAAACATGGGAATTCTCTGAGATGAGATAACGCCACCAAAATAACCGTCTGCTGCAAACCGTGAACAAAGCAAACGCCAATTCCCACATAATGTGCTAATCAAATCGCTAAAGTCAATATAGTTTACAACTGGCCTTGTGGTCCATACCTGAAGTATCACATTAGAAAACTATTACCTAGTAGAAAGATTCTAGAACCTAAAATAATTACACAGTTTATTTAGCCCTAACCTTCGCAAATACCTTTATATACTCAACAAAGTGAGTCTGTGTTGCGTATGTCGGAATTGTCTTTGTATTAAACTGTTGGGTACAAACAGTTTGAATAAATTGCTGTGGTTGTTGTTGTTGCTGCTGCTATGGTTGTTGTTGTTGCCGTTGCTGTAGTTGTTGTTGTTGCTGTGGTTGTTGTTGTTGCTGTGGTTGTTTAGAACGCACTAGAAAGTCAATGACATATGGGTGCACCGAGCCACCGCTTGCCGCTGTATCTCCTTCTATTCGCTGAGGAGTCTTCCCGTCAGCGAGTTGACCTTGGCGTGCCTGTGGTTAGGCTGGTATTGCTGTGTGCACAGCAGCAGCATCAGCGGCAGCACCTGCAGATCACGTATCTCAATCCATATTTAGCAAGATCCGTATGACCACCACTTGTCTGTGTACATAGCCGGCCGACGAACGCATCTCTCACTAGTTTCCGGATCCACCAAGATTTTGTCGTCTTTCTTCTTCTCTGGTCACAGCGCGGTCAACAACCTATCGTGAACCTACCGGTAGGTTCGATTACGAAGCGAAAGGGGCCACAGTAAACCGTGGCACCGAGGCCCGACCGACCGCGGTGTTTGTAAGCGCGCCAGCATACGGCGTCTCTAACGCGTTTCTCTACACGACGCTACACATCTATTGCCAAAGCAAACGAGCTGCCGTTATTGTTGTTGTTGTTGCTGTTGTCGTCGTGTTATTTATGGATACACATTTATATATGTGGGTGCGTTCGAGTGTGTATGCAACTCATATAAGAATACGCCGAAAGCTAGCTATAGTGTGTGATTGTGTGCGGCGAGAGAAACGGTCACCTAGAAGAACGTCGGTGTTCCGAGTGTTGTCCGTGCTGATGCAGGAAGACACAGGAAGATCTCCATAACACCGTATGGTGGCACAATTCTTGACAAGTATCTCCGTGTTGCCTTTTGCAATGTTTGTTTTTCATTTTTCTCTTTGGCAATATGGGGCGACACCAATTTTGTGTTTCTAAGGTAGATAAATGTATTTAGTCCTTGTGTCCGATATGCGTAGACGCTAATTTCACTTTTTAGTATAGTTATAGTGGTTTTGCATATGCTGCCGGAGTTACGAGTTGCAGGCTACATACTACTGTACTGTAATACTAATGCTATTGTTTATGATCACGCGTATGGTTTTCTTGATATATATATATATATATATATATATATATAAAAGCGGATAGCCGGAGGTTTTCATTAATTATATCGAACGCTTGTACCTCTCATCTAAAACTCTCATAGAATTTAGACAAGAATGCCGCACATATTGGCCAACTAGGGGTGTTAGGCAGAGAGATCCTCTGCCCCCCCTTTTATTTAATCTAGTTCTCGATGACATTCTTTCAAAATAAGACAAAACTAATATCGGGTATTAACTTACTGATAGCTTCCGCCTTATGGACTTAGCCACGGAGCACTTAAAAAAAGACCTTGAAAAAAACAAGACTTCTTTGCGAGCGCTTGGGAACCTCCATTGAGACCGCTACACAAGAGACTGATTACTGGCCTCAACAACTACACAACACGTTCGATGGGGCACATTAAAAAAAAAAACACACGAAACGCCCTTTGTACATTACTGGATTACGAGTATGTCCTACCTATCTGGTAAGAAGTATTTAAACATGACGACGTCTGTGATCGCGTGGCGCGTCTTCTCCGCGAGAGGGGTCAAGAAATAACAACACCTACCGAGGTCTGGGTTTTAGATGCCGAGGTTTGCGGCCCGAACCGGGGCCTGGCAATAGCGCAGCAGCGTGACAAGATCACCAAATATGACGGCGAATTCCAAGAGCGGTGCTCCCCGACCCGCAAAAACCTCGCAGAATCGGATCCATCACTATCTCTATGAGTGGTGTATGGGACTCCAAATCTGCGAGGACGCTCTTGGGGCTCGGCATGACGAAGAGGAATCTTATGGATCTTACCGTATTAACGTTGCAAGGAACCTTGAGGATGATGTTCGCACCGGGTCTATAGGAGCGGGGGCTACCATCAAGCAAGGACACGGACAGCTGATTCCTAACCTCACGTGACACCTTTTTACCACCATTTTTATTAAGGCGAGTTGTTTAATTGGTTAATAAATCTTCACAATATTATATATATATATATATATATATATATATATATAGGGCGTTACATTCCCGAGTTAACTTAGCGTAACAGAACAACTTGACATTATTATTAGTACTAGGGGTCTCCCTTTTGGCTAGTATGGCGCTAATCCAACCAGGCGGTCACCACGTGCACCGCCGACTCGTGACGCCACAAACCTAACATTATCGTCATCGTCGTCAGACCTACGTTCGTGACCGCAGCGGGGGCACCACCGAAAACAACGAACACCGTGTTAATGCGTAGATTGAACCGACCAATCGAAGCGAAGAAGACGAGTAGAAACTTTTCGATGGCAAATGTTCGAGAATATCTGATACTATAACCTAACGTTATTATTGTTATACGAACGCTATGGCGTTTCCTTGAGTGACTAGATAGACCGAAAAGCATGGTTAAGGACAATTCGTTGCTCGGCGGCGCTACCCGTTAGACCTTACGCTGCGTGTTGTCATTCGTCGTGCCAGAGTCCCTTGTGTTGTAGAAACCAATCGGCTGTCTAAGTGTGCCCGTAAATATGAATAATGTTAAAGATAACTGGAATGACAAGTACTACGATGTTCGAAACACGTATGTTCTGTACGAAACGTGTGTTGAAAAATAATAAAGTCAACTGTTCGGAACGCACATCACCATGAATTGTTAACACACTTAAGTTTTCTATTCATATACGCTCCGTCATCTTATAGCACTATCCGCATTCCTAAAATGCGGCTAGTTGTTAGCTTTTATGCTCCTTTAGATTTGTGTGCATTTCCACTCCTCTGTGTGTGCTTTTGCTATAGCCTCTATATTTTATAATACTATAGCATATATGCCGGCTTGCGTTTGGTCGTCTGCGGCCTTGCAATTACCCGGCACGTTTCCTGCATAGAAGAGCTTAAACCATTTGTCTTTGTCCTTACTGCATTTTCTATAATTACGGAATTACTACGTACTTGCGTGTGGATAACAACCGGTAATCCGGCAACTTTTCTGCTGCGTGTTTTTGTTTTCTTCCCGCAAGAACAACTCAAAGGGTAAATTATTATTAATATTAGTGGCTAGGGTATTTTATTAGCAATGTTAGTGGCTGTATCCCCGCTCAATAGGCCGAACAAAACGTTTTAAACATGTGACTGACATTTCCCAGCCACAGCATTTATTCCGGCTCGCTTCGGAAGGCCAGCGGTGGCCATGACTTTAAGATGCGTTAGGTATACATTTTATAATAGAACCAATTTGTTCTTAGTGTTGGCTGGTCAAATATTACTAAAAGCCAGTACGCTGTCTCTAGTTTCAGTCAAACCACAGCGTTTACCTTCAAACTTGACTTAAATTAGTTGTCTTCGGCGGAGGAATGTAACAGACTACCGAGGAAAAACGAACCCCCTTTTTCAGTCACAACTAAACTATGATGCCACTGCTAAAAATATTAAATAGGGGTTTAAGGGGAGCTATCGTGAGTTTGTTGAGTAAATTGAGGAGTATATCCTTGGTGGAGTCAACTCTGCCATTGCTGCCAAAGTCGACTTCAAGATATCTCCATCGATCGCTCATAACTTTAGCTGGCAATTGCCGATCTCCAACGTTAAACTCTGGTACGGTATTAATAAAGCCTTTACTTCCCTTCCTATTAAATAGGTGGGGAGATAATAGCTTTTATTAGTATTAATTTCAAGGCCTCGGGATTTCAAAAGGGGGTCCGCAATATTAAGGAGCCGTTGGAGAGTAGATTTCGTGGAGGCTAGGAGGATGAGATCATCCGCAAAGGCTGAGCCCATAAGGCGGAGGTCATCAGTAAGTTGGTACCCGATATTAGTTTTGTCTAATTTTGGAAGAATGTCGTCGAGAACTAGATTAAATAAACGGGAGGACAAAGGATCTCCCTGCCTAACACCCCTAGTTGGCTGAAATGTGCAACATTCTTGTCCAAATTCTATGAGAGTTTTAGATGAGAGGTACAAGCGTTCGATATAATTAATGAATACCTCTGGGTATCCGCGAGTCCGGAGTGACCACAGGACGGAGTCATGACTCACCATGTCGAACGCCTTACGGAGGTCGACTGAGGCGAGTCTGAGCTCACGTCCTGCAGACTTGGCATCGTTAAGGATATCATCCAGAACCGCAAGATTCTCGAAAATACCATTATAGGGGAGAAACGCTCGCTGGATTAGGAGAAGCTCAATAGAGTTCTGGAGGCGTCTAGAGAGAATTTTGTTAAGCGTTCGTTGTAAGTATGAACTAATAGATAGGGGTCGTAATGTTCACATGGAGCCCATCCCCAACTTCAGTGCTCAAGGTTTCCAACTGAGTACTTAATACTATCATCAAGATCTGCACATGTGACAGCTCCAGATTACTTTACAGCAAAATCCTTCGACGCTATCACATTACCTTCCTACTCTCTGAGTGTACCGATGCTGTACATCAGAGGCTGAGTATAAGTACAATGCAATAGCCATCCATTTTTGGGGCTCGTTGCTTTGACAGGTGAGTTGATACACACTCCTTAGCGGATTCCGACTTCCATGGCCACTGTCCTGCTGTCTTCAGCAACTAATACGCTTTATAGGTCTCATGCGCATTCCAGCTTTAGGCACTTTAACTCAACACTTGGTTTAACCCACAGCGCCAGTTCTGCTTACCGAAAATGGCCCACTAAGCATACTTATTTAACAGCGTTCTTCAATTAAGAAAGAACATTCACACCCATTTATTTTACACACGTATATATATATATATATATATATATATATATATATATATATATATATATATATATATACACTGTTACATATATACACTGTTCACACCCATTAAACGTTTGAAAATAGGTTGAGGCTATATACGCCCCAATACCTTTAATCATTCGCTTTACAGGATAAAATTAAACATGTACGCTTGCTCTCCTGAGGGAAACTCCGGAAGGAACCAGCTACTAGATTGTTCGATTAGTCTTTCGCCCCTATACCAGATCAGATTATCGATTTGCACGTCAGAACAACTTCAGACATCCATCAGAGTTTCCTCTGGCTTCATCTTGACTAGGCATAGGTCACCATCTTTCGGGTCTCAAACATCACGCTTGTAGTCTACAAATGCCAGAAAGCATAAGTAGCTTATCGCTTAATCATGGAACAACCACAAATAACAATACGTTTGCATTTCACTTCGCCTTCGGGTGATTAAACTCATTGACTCGCGTGCCATTTGAACTCTTTGGGTCGTGAACTAATCGATAATATATATATATATATATATATATATATATATATATATTAGTCAATTATAAAATTCGGTCGACCATAGCGTTGTATTAAAATTACAGGTTTAACCTAATTAAGGATGTCGTTTCTCTCACTACGTAGAGCGCTTAAAGCATTTTCCCGCTATTTGTTCTTCCACCCTTACAGAACTCCCGGATCTGCACATATATTTCTATATTTATTCGTGCGCCTATCGTATGACAGCTTGTTGCGTACGCCGACTCACCTACGTTTAATTCGTCACGTCTTGCTGGCAGTGATCTGGTGGGCATCAATTAGTCCGCATTGCGCCGCCACGTAATAGGATCTGGTGAACCGAATACGGCGACGATGGTTCTGTGCTAACGCCGCACGCTCATTCGAACAATGGTCATTCTGGCGTCGCTTGGCGTCGTGCTTGGGATCTCCATCTCGATCAGCCCCTTTCTCATTCAGTACAGTGTAAGCGTCCAGATCGCATCGGCTGCTCACCTTTGAGCTGGTTATTACACTAATCCACAAGTCAGTTTGGATAGAAACTTCCAAGAATGGATAACTTCAATTTTGTAAGTTTCTTTTTTAATTTTGTAATTTTTTAGTAAGTTTCTTGAAAGTTTGTGGAACTCCATGTCTTCACCGGAAACGCGCATCTACTCTTAAACAAAGAACCAGAAACAGGTCGACGTAGTTTCGTTACCATATACATCCAAATTAGGCTAAAACTATTTTAAACTCGTTTGCATCTTCAGTGCAAATCAGTCGCACTTGTGCTATCGACGAGATGGCTTGGTGACGTGGTTAGATAATTAGTTTCGTGCGACCAGTAGTATTCGTCGAATGAGCAAAACGCTTCAATTCGGGTGTTTGTTTTTCAAGTTTCTTATGATTCCGACCATCTGCCAATGCATGCCAACGTATCGTGGACTGTTGAACGTGGACGTAGACCCTAAGCTAACGTATCATGCCCTATGATTTACGCCACGGTTGATTAACCATAGGCGAGCTATGTACCTCGGCACGAAGTTGATCGAGTCGTCGAGCTGGCGGGCGTGTACCCGTTAAGCATCAGCGAGAACCGCTTCCGAAAGCACCTCGGCTTCTTCGAGGGCTGTCCGAGAAAGATCGATAATCCTGATTTGACCGTGCTCGTAAGTAGCAAGCCTGACTCTGTATGCTTCAGGCGAGGCGTCGGATATGAAGTGTACTAAGCTAGAATTAGGTTCTGGCTAAGAAATTATCCCCCCCCCCCTCTTCCTCCCCTCTCTCTCCCTATTTATATATATATATATATATATATATAAATAGGGAGAGAGAGGGGAGGAAGAGGGGGGAGGGGGATAATTTCTTAGCCAGAACCTAATTCTAGCTTAGTACACTTCATATCCTACTAAGAAATTATCCCCCTCCCCCCTCTTCCTCCCCTCTCTCTCCCTATTTATATATATATATATATATATATAGGGTCTATCATAACCGTATGTACTTATTTTAAGGTTTAGTATACCTCGGTAAGAAAATATTTTTCCCAATAGAAGCAGGAGGCAGAAACAGTTTGTTTAGGAGTGAGAATGAATCATTTATAAAAGGTGTTATTCTGCCTTTTTTTCGCTCCATGTACAAAATCTGCTTTCGCGGGAGAACCAGTCAATGCATATAAGAACCAATCATACAGACGTATTCATCGGAAAATCCTGCATAATCTAAATGCCGCAAGCTAGCGAAAAGCGAATAGCCAAATTAGGAAATGTCATAGCAAGTTAATATGCTGTTATATCTTACGTTGAAGCTTTCACGTGCAGAACCGCAAAATGTTGACATTACGACCAAATTTCATGAACGCCATTTTTATACCAAATGATGTGCTGTCTTACGTACTTGCCAAGTAACTAAAATTTTTCGACAGCATTATTAAAAGCGAAGACATGCATACTTACTAGCTTTTTGATCTGTTTTGGTACGAAAATTATGAGCATTATGTTTGCTATTGAGAATAATTATTATTTATTAATACATCACCTTTCGGTATTGTTGTAATCAGCTGTTCACAGCTACCGTGTTGACGTGTTTTTTTTGCGCCCCATTGAGAATAATTATTTGAGTTTTAACTGCTGGTCGTAATGGCAAAATTGTATGGTTTAAGAACATTTCGACTTTTTATGACTTTCCTTAATCTAGCTATTCACCTTTCGCTAGCTTGCGCCGAGTGTCATTCAGATTATGCAGATTTTCTTCTTTGTGTGCATGTTTTTCATATTGATTTAAACGCACTATATATAGACTCATATGGATTTACGTCTCGTAACTAAACGTGCGATTATCTATAGGCGACGGTTGCAATGTTTGACGAGCTCGGCTACCCGTCGCGCTTCCACATAGATCGCCGAAAGCTGATCAGGTAGGTCAAAAGTGAACATAATGCATTGATAAAGTATATATAAGCCTGGTGGTAAAAATGCCAAAATGAAAAAACATTGAAGTTAGATACAGTCTATATCTTTGTCAACAACGACGCCAACACTCATCTTTGGCATTCAATATCATCGCCGGCGTGCCTGGGACGACATTAAGTGCGCCTGTGTCGTAGAGCTGCGTGACTGTGTGCATTGCGTTGGCTCTGACTTTCAGCTTCGTTCTCCATGTCAAGGAGGGCTACAAGGATGTGCCGTTCCACAACTGGTCTCACGGATTCAGCGCAGGTCATTTTGCTTTTCTGCTCACCAGAGAGCTAGGACTCAAAAGCATGCTTAGGTAGTGGTGGTTTGAAGCTTCACTGACTTATAAGTGCGACCTGTTGACCTTTTCTGACACATAGTGTTATTATTATTATTATTATTATTATTATTATTATTATTATTATTATTATTATTTTAGCAAGTAAATATTATTGAGATGTACAGGTATCACAATTACTAATATACGAACTATAAAATATTTACAAAATTGCTTGTATTGTTATTTCCTGGGTGTCATTGGCCACTCAACATCATCTTGACGTTGCCTTTATGTGATTTCAATGGCGCGCTCTGTCGGAGGATCGCGGTCGATATGGTCTCGGCTGTGGCCTCTAAGAGCTTCCGTCCGACCGGACGACAATCTGTGTGTTGTACTGTTAAACCGGGAGTTTAGGACCGTATGCATCCTCAGCAGTGTGCAAATGAAAACACACGGCATAACCCTGACCCCCGGTTCATGGGGAAACTTATGACATGTGCTGATTCGCAACACCAGAGGTTCAGCGCAGCTACGCGAGAATGTTTCTTAACACAATACTTTTTCCTATGGAGGGAGGACGCGGAAACGTCTTGTTTAGGAGAGAGAGTCAAGTTTATAAAAGTAGTTATTCTGTCTCCTACATAGTTGTGCGAAATCTACGTTTACTGGAGAACCAGTGAACGCATGAAGGAACTAATCATATCGGCATGTTCGAAGAAAAATTCTGCACAATTACTTACACGGAGAATACTTCATTAGTTTGCGTAGTGAAAAGCGAATAGCCAGATTAAGGAAAGTCATAAAAAGTCGATATGTTACGTTAACGCTTTTTCATGAAAATCGTAATTTTTTTTTTATTACGACTAAAATGTACGTCCAAAGGACCACTCTCACTCAATAGCAAATTTAATGCCTACCATTTTCGTACCAAACTGATGATTCTGCGTTACGTAGTTGACAAGTAACTAAGCTTTTTTGACAGTCAGAGTTGTTATGTTTTACATGCAAGTTTTCACGTTCAGAACCGTAACATTTTGCCAAGACGTTTTCGCCCCCTCCTTCCACTAGGAAAAATTATTCTCTTTCCGAGTTCTACCAAACCTCGGAATTTGTACTTAACTTTCTCATACACCCTATGTAAGTATGCATGCCTTAGGTTTCGATATGGCTATCGAAAAAGCTTTGTTACTTGACAACTACGTAACGCAGTACCATCACTTTAGTACGAAAATGGTGGGCATTAAATTTGCTATTGCGTGAGACTGGTCATTTGGACATATATGTTTAATCGTAATGGAAAAATTTTACGGTTTTTTTTACAACAAAAACGTTATCGTAAGACATAACGACATATCGACTTTTTATGACTTACCTCAACCTGGCTATTCGCTTTATGCTACGCAAGCTAGTGAAGTGTCAGCCGTTACGCAGAATTTTCCTCCGAACACGCCGATATGACTGGTTCCTTCATGCGTGGACTAGTTTTCCCGCAAACGTAGATTTTGTACAGGTATGTAGAAGAGAATAAGGCAGAATAACGACTTTTATACATTTCATCCTCACTGCTAAACAAAACGCTTCCGCGTCCTCCCTCCATAAGAAAAAAATATTTTCTTGCCAAGTTCTACCAAACCTCGGAATTTGTACTTAACTTTCTCATACACCCTATGTAAGTATGCATGCCTTAGGTTTCGATATGGCTATCAAAAAAGCTTTGTTACTTGACAACTACGTAACGCTGTACCATCACTTTAGTACGAAAATGGTGGGAATTAAATTTGCTACTGCGTGAGACTGGTCCTTTGGACACACATGTTTAATCGTAATGGAAAATTTTTACGGTTTTTTACAACAAAAACGTTATCGTAAGACATAACGACATATCGACTTTTTATGACTTACCTCAACCTGGCTATTCGCTTTATGCTACGCAAGCTAGTGAAGTGTCAGCCGTTACGCAGAATTTTCCTTCGAACACGCCGATATGACTGGTCCCTTCATGTGTGGACTGGTTTTCCCGCAAACGTAGATTTTGTACAGCTATGTAGAAGAGAATAAGGCAGAATAACGATTTTTATACATTTCATCCGCACTGCTAAACAAAACGTTTCCGCGTTCTCTCTCCATAGGAAAAAAATATTTTCTTGCCGAATTCTATCAAACCTCGAAGGAAGTACATTTTGAAACAAATCACCCTGTACATGTTTTTTTTAACGAAATGTGACAGATTGTCAACGTGTGGGGGCACGCTATTCAATAAAATCTGAATGATTGATTGACAACCATTATTGCAGCGATGCGCGGGCAATGGGCTTTCTAATCGCCGCGTTTTGTCACGATCTTGGTCATCCGGGAACTACGTCGAACTTCCAAAAGCTTACCAACAGCAAGATTGCAAACCGCTTCCAGGTTAGTATCGATCCACTTAGGTTTTGTGCTTGATCATATTATGCTGTTACAAGGATTTGTTGTTGAAGAAGGTCTACGTAAAAATATTAGTTTTGCCGGACAAAGCCGAAGATGTTCCAAGAATAGCTACCTTTAATGAGTTTACTTTAAATAAGTAAACTCATTAAATCCTGGCATAAATAGCGAATTTTATAGACGGGTCTGATTTTAGGCAGTCGTCAGCAGGTGTCCTTTAGTTCTTTGATTTGACTATAAATAAATATCTAAATAAATCACACTTTTTAGATTGATATGATGTATTTTTGTTGCGTTAAATCAACATGTAAAAATACGTCAGTCGTTACGATAAAATACATCTCAAGCATAATTCTTTAAAATCTTTTTATACTTTGTTCATCAGTGTTTGTTATATTTTTCGACATGGGGTAAATATTTGTTTATGTGTAACGCATGAATAAAAAATACATCAATAATGCCAATAATATTTATATTACTAATAATACAAATAATTTACAGGCGCCATAGAGTCAAGTAATTCTTTAAAATAATTGCAATATTGCGTTCAGACCTCGCAGCTGTAGCAGTGTTGAGAATACAATAGAAAACGACTAAATCCATAGAGAAGATAAAATTGCGAAATTCCTAAATAAATGTAGCTTCGAATTTTGAAAGATTTTCCCCCCGCTCGTCCCTTGGTGTTGCTCGCGCGTATATTGGCTCGACGTCAAGAGCTCAATAATTGTAAAAAATATAGAATATAGACATATACAATATGCAAAGTTATGATGACATTAAACGGGTCAACTGATTTTTTTTTTATTCACCATAATATTGGTAGCAGTATACATCTAATGTTATGCAAAGTCTACACTGATCATATATAGCGTGTACGAGATTGTAGTGACGTTGTGTCTATTTCAGTGCACACAAGTATATGGTAGGATTGTAATATAAATTGATTAATATATGTGTATTAAAATACCCTTCCCCCAAGTATATGGTATCTATCAATATCACAAATTTCACAAAATCTACACACACAACCATCGACCTCAAAACACTGTCCACTCAAGCACATGTGGTGATGGTATCCGTGCCATGTCACTCGACAAATTAGTGCTCGGTTCTTCTGGGCTCCTCTCTTCCATTTGTCCGAGCAAAACGCTGGTCCGTCTGTATATTTATTGGTCGCAAACTTCACGTTGCGTATCTCCCGAAACTCCCTATATACTGTGAGTACGGCTTCACTAAGAGGTAGTCCGTAACAGTAGCTGTCGCCTTGGCTAGTATTTTTTCGACATGTCTGCTAAAAGAGAGTCTTGGTGTCAGTGTAACGCCGAGATAAGAAAAGTGGTTGACAATCTCTAATGCAATGCCATTAATTTTGATGCGGCGGTCGGCTGCGGCGTATGCCCCTCCTCGGCTAAAGCGAAGGACTTTTGTTTTATCTATGTTGATTGTTAGCCTGTTCTCTTTGCACCAATTTACTGTTATGTTTCAACTGATTTAGAGACCCAATGTTCCTACAAACAAGACCATGATATCTAGAGCATTCGGTATGACAATATTTACATCTGCAGTCAACATCGGGGTCGTAGAAGCCTTTTGCACTGCATTAGTGGTGGTGGTAGCTGTGTACCGAAAAACGCACTATCACATGGCGATTCGGTCAGTCGGGCCCTTTCCACGCGTCGTCAGTCATTGCAGGTGTTATGAAGACATCAGGATCTATGTCGGCCAGTTTGTCCTGCTGAAGCTGAATGAACGCCTTGTATGCCTCTGCCTCCTGCAGCCCATACATCTTCCGTTTATCTTCTGCGAATAGCGAGGTCCCTGTAAGTACATAAACTAGGCGGTTGCGATCGGAGGAGTGCAGGCCCAGAACTCGCTTTAAAAATGTGGGGGGAAACTCTCTCCAGCGTTGCGAGGTCGTTAATTTTGATGTGTTGTCATATAAGCTGCACTCCGTATGTAGCCGTTGGCGCGACTTTGCGATGGAATAGGCGCAAAGCGGTGCCGATGGAGAGCTTCTGGGGCTCTTCGATTGTTGTTGACGCAATCAGAGCCTTTCTGACCCGTTGTTCAACGTGCAGGCAAAACGCACTCCCTGTTGTGGTGAGAGTTATGCCAAGGTATGTAAAGGAATTTACATACTTGACTGGCGCACCCGCCAGGCAGAGTTCGTCGCTAGCAGCCAGACGACCTCCTCTGCGGAATTTGAGCGCCTCACTTTTACTGTTGTTGATGGTAAGACCAACCTCGCTGACGTACCTCGCCATTGTGACTATTGCTTGCTGCAAATGGCGTCTGCTCGTACTAAACATCACCAGATCGTCAGCGTATAGAATGACTTTGAGGAGCGGATGGCTCGTGGTGATCCGTAAAGGTAGATCGCTTATGAAGACCGCGAATAGCAGCGGACTGATATTGTGCGAACCCCGTCGTCTGCTCGAGACTATAGCGTTTCACTACCCCGTCGTCGATTGAGATCATATTCTTCTGTAAAATATCTCTGAGGAGTTCTAGAAGAGGAATGTCCACTGCGGAGTAAGTACGAGGGCTGACTTCAGGTGTTCGTTATAAATGTCGTCGAGCCCGCAAGCCTTCCGTGTAGGCAGATCAGCGATGGCTTTATAAACCTCTGCAATTGAGAAGTCTTTCTCTAACTCATCTCGCAAGAGCTCGTCTACCTCGGACCATACACTGGTATATTGAGGGGTGTGCGTTGGAATCGTATCCTTGGCCGCCAAGACATTCCTGAAGTGCGACTGCAGAGGATCTGGCTTTACTGGACATGTGGACCTGGTTGGCGCTCCGTGACGTAGCCAGATATAAGGCGCGCGTTGAGCGTCCAGTTGTTTGGATCTTTTAAAATGCATTAGTAGTTTTTGTTCGCGGAGCCTTTGAAATGCAGCTTTCGCGTGCTTAAGAGTCCTTCTGTACAGGAATCTCGCTGAGGCTAGCAGAGAATTCATTGTGGGGTAAGACTTGCAAAGTTCGTTTAGCCGGATTTGAGCTCGCTTGGCCTCGGTGCTTTCTCTGTTCCGCCACTGTCTATCTTTGTGCTTTAGTCTCGATCTCTCGCAGCTCTGAAGGCCGCTGGTCAAACCGACCGGAACGTGTCGGAATTTGAATTCGATTTGTATCAGTTTAGCCAGGCTGATGAAGATAACAAATATGCCTAACAGGACAGCTAATCATGAAACAAAACATGAAAATTACAAAAAATACTGCAGGAATGTTAAAATTCAGTTCCACATTTTCTGTTCGCTGCATATAAGTCGATGATTAGTATACTAGTTAAGGTTTGGCGTTCAGTATAAAGTATGCAGTGCCCAGGGTGCACACGAAGTCACAGAGCACGTGGCCATGTGCAATGCTGAGGATGCCCATAATGTATTTTAATGTAAGTCGCGCTGGTGTAAAGAAGAACAAACCGCCGCAAAAGCTCATAAACTTGTACGGATGTAAAAACGTGTATTTATGGGAACCTATGGTGTGGTCGGCAGCTGCAACATCTGCCCAGTTCGCCTACAAATAGAGCAAGAACTAGCAGCAAGCACCCCACTTCGTAACATTAACTAGAGAGTCTGGCAATAAACTACGACGAGTGGCGACGTGGAGAAGGATACGATGAAAAACGTAAGATCTCGACGGCTCTGATTGCGAAAGCCCGTCGCTGGGCGCCCAGCTGATGACGGAGGAGACGTGCGACATTCTAGATATCCGCACTCACTGGATCAATTATAACCTGATAAAGCCTGATATAGTTGAGTTTTTGGGTTGCAACACACATAGACTGGATGGGCGATGTAAAGTAGTCCCGACAAGTAGGTCACTGACAGAGTGGGTACTGTATACCATCACATTAAGGGGTCACAACGGTAATCGTGAGAAAAATGTTGCTGCAAGATGATCTCGGTGAAGAGTGAATGCTGCAGTACGATAAGCAATTTAGAGGAAGCTCTAGTGTCCACTTAAAGCAAGGCGTGTACCGTAAATACTGTTTTTCGTAAATGATTGGTAAAAGGAGTTTCTCAGTCTACAAATATACACACATAGGTCACACATTTACACTAGTCTGCACACACACAGTTCACATGTTCACACAAATGTACACATATGTAACAATGTGTAGCTTTACATGTATACATTTATATATAGTTGCTTAAATGCATCTTGGTCATATTTTGCTTAACTACTTTCGAAAATTCCCTTACAGACAAGCTGATCGAATTTTTCGAGAAAGAGTGCCTAAATAGACGCAGGCGTTAGACGAACGGTTGTCTACTAGTTGGAAACGAACCAGTCTTGATGTATAGATTAACTATATAAACGAGCGGACAAGCGTGTGCCGATGTATTTATCATTTCCTGAGATGCGCCGCATGGACCAAAACCAGACGAGGCATGCCCAGAAAGGACACTCTGGGAAGGCTAGTTGCACACATGCTCACGTCGGTCAACAGTTAGGACGCGGCTGCAGGGCCTATTCACCATATTATGAAGGCCAAGTAAGATGCCGGAAGGAGAAGACTTGTGGAAAGCGTAAGAGAGTCGCTTGCACCACGCGACTCGACAAGCAAGACATAATGATTTAAAGCTTCCGAGACTTCCCCGCCGCCTGTGCGTAGTTACTCTTTTTGGTCAAGGATCCCCCAGGCCGGAGGGTCATCTTAAAGGGGATACATATATGTAGGCACTCTCGTGCATATATGTAGGGTTTTAGTGGGTATTGTCTTAAGCCTACGGCTCGACTCTTGCCAAGCGCCAAGGCTTGCTGGTGAGACTTGCTGTTGGTGACTGAGTCCCACTCTGTCTGAGTGTGAGCATGTTCTGGAGATAGCCAATCCCTGTATGCTTTTGCTCAGTCGTACGTAAATGTATTTTAAGCCCTAAAGCCCCTCGATAAATGCTCTGTAAACGACTAGCAAACAGACAAATACGGAAGCTCCGCCATGTCGCCGTGTAGAACGTAACTCTTTAGGAAGACTGTGATGCGGATGTCTCCTAAGCATAACGACAATAGGATCGTGGTCGGAGTAAAGCGAAGTCAGTCAGACCGCAGGAACCACACATGAAAACTTACGACAATTTTTCACAGCGATGTGATGAATGCCTGGTTCCGATGACGGATGAGTTATTTCGGTAATGACATGGTAATCATTTTAAACTTATAGAAAAAACAGTAAAGACACAAATTAACGCTCGTTAAGCGGAAATAGTGTGTTGATACTATAGATGTATACTTTGGTTCAAAAGAAAATAGCCTATTAAGTTTAAAACATGCAGTTTACGAAGTATCATATTTACTAACTCAATGTATGTTGTCAGTAAATTGTATTAGAACAAAATTGTATACAGATCAGGTATAGCATTTGGTGCTAAGAACTAAAACGTCATCCGGCTAGCATTCGTGTGAGCTTGGCAAAAATAAAGTATACATAACAATTTGTTTCGTAGATATAACGAGTTCATAGCCAGTTGCATGTGTAATGTGGGCTTCGAGCTGCGCTTTATTGTGTATCTGTTACGCTCTATTTGTAGGTACCTTCGCTGCTTGAGAAGTATCATCTTGATTGGACGCGTCGCGTGCTAGAGATTTTTGGTAAGCAATACAAGTCACTTTAGAAAGAAATAACCATCCAGATGCCTATATATATATATATATATATATATATATATATATATATATATATATAATTTTTTTTTTTTTTTTTCATATATATTTATCATATATATCATATGTTTAATTTTTTTATCATATTGTATAGAGAACGACATCCTGGAGAATGTGTCACCCGAAGAGAAGATGGTGGTGAATGAGACCATTGAGCAGGTCATTTTAGCCACGGACCTCGTGCAGCATTTCGACCGAGTAACGGAAATGGCAAACATTAGCAAGGCCGGCTTCAATTCAAGCAACACCCACCATGTAAGTGCATTCGTTTTCATTAAGATCGTTATGGCGGCAAAAAATGCCGATTGCACATATCGAATCATAGCAAATTATCTAATTTATTATTCTGA
This sequence comes from Dermanyssus gallinae, assembly GCA_003439945.1. Taxonomy (NCBI): domain Eukaryota; kingdom Metazoa; phylum Arthropoda; class Arachnida; order Mesostigmata; family Dermanyssidae; genus Dermanyssus; species Dermanyssus gallinae. The sequence goes on along the minus strand of QVRM01002478.1, from coordinate 23,458 downwards.
CTAAACTAAAATGCAGCGCCTTTCCGTTGCTCGTTAGCCTTGAGTATATGCGTTACGCATTAGCCGTATACAATAACTATCGTGCTAATACTTTATAGATAATTACTAGTATCTGTAAATAGTTCCATCCATTTTTTGCCGATTTCATGGTCTACAATAGCTGGACTTTAGCGTTAGGAGACACCTGACCTGGTTTTAACTACGGCGATTCTATCTTGTCAGTAGAGATCTTCACGTTCCTGGCGTTTGGGGCGCTCAAAATCTATTTGCTCGACATGTCCTTTCGAGCGGGGTTGTGTGATTTTGATTCCCCTTTAGATTCGCTCATTGGGATCGTTTTACTTCGTAGGACGGCGTCAGAGCGCTAGTCTTGAGTAAGCTAAATTTAGACGTCTCAGCAGTGAACAACCACTTTTAGAGAAAAGATCCTTCTGCTTTTGTTAGGTGGTATCCCCACCTGGACCACGTTATAGTCAGGTGTGCAACTGCCATGGTTGTACACGTCTATCTATTCAGGTCGCAATAGGAGGGCAATACAAAGAGCAAGAGCCATGAATCCCATTAGCAAAGCGGTGTAGACAGGACAGAACTAATTTACTATCCGCAGTGAGGTCTATTTAGGGCTAGATACTGTTGTCACCCAGTCGCCTTGTCGGCAGCAATGCGCTACAGCGCTGCTCAACCCGGGGATATACATATTTGTATATATAAACTTAAATTTATTGTTATCTTTTTGTGTCGTCTTGTTCTAGGTCTCCTTGGCGGTGGATATGCTCTCAACAGCTTTTGATCTCAACGACCAGACAAGATTTTGACAACGTTCGTGAGGTTGCATACCTCATTTGTAAGGTACTGTTTTACATTAGAAAAAAAACTTGACAGCGATGATAAAACGCGACTAACTAATGTGAGCGGCATAGGGGAGAAAGAGAGCGAATTACAGATTAGAGCGGATTAATTGATCGTTACTGTTGCTGTGGTTGCTAGTTATTTGTTTGTTATATGGAAAATTTGGAAAAAGCATAATGCACGATGGGTGATAGCAACCAACAATACCCAGTGTGAGACTCTGACACTCTAACCCCCCCCCCCCCCCCGGTTCGGAATTGTGCTCTTGTGGGACACGCTCATTGCGAGTGCAAGGCGGTACCCGCACAGAGCTTCTTAAGCAATGCTTATTCTCTGTATAGTAATTCCTTATAGACGATGAGCGGATCTGATCTCCGCCGTGCAGTCCGTGGAAGCTTGGATCATTTTGGCTATCTTTGGGGGGTCTGAACAACCCCTTAGCCCGGATTCTGACCGAGGTCTGGCTGGGGCGGTAGGGAGTCAGAGTTAAGGTAGAGAAAAAAAAACAGAAGGAGGTTCTAGGCCAAGCCTCCCCAGAACCGTAAACCCTAGTGAGCCCTTGTTTTGGGTGTTCATGCAACAAAAGCTTTATGTGTCCTTGAGAGGTCAGGCCCGCGACTATCATGCATACGAGCAGTTAGTTATTAGTGGTACGGGTGGTATGGTAGGCGCGCCGAACATGTGGTCGCCAACCAGGGGGAACACGCGCTATTAGTAGAAACAGTGCGTACCTGCATTTACCCACCCAAATAAATATATAAATATATATACATATTTTTTTTTTATGGGACCGTCTTCTCCGGACGGCAAAATTATTTAAGTTCAATAATTCTTCATTGAGCTTGTAATTTCCATGATTACATAAATTCAAACAATTATAACTATTCAGGTAATTTTGCAGAAAAGGCTATCGCCCGTGTCTGCCCGCTCTTGTGAGTGTGTCAACATCCTTCATATTGCATAACGGTGTTTGGTCATTTTTTTTTTATTTATGTTTTAAATGTGTTGAAAAACTCATCCAAATACACATGATTTTAATACATTCGGCGAAATTAAACAAATATGTTGTTAAAGTTTGGTCTTGCATTCATTTGTAGATAATTCTAATACACATCTAAACAGATGAGGCAATCTGGCATTTATGTTTACCAGGCGATAACTGAGCATGGAATATGTTGTCACAAGTCTTGTATATGGGTGTGTTACAACATTGTTTACAGCACTTCTGGTAGGATAAGCATGATTAGAAGTAGCTCCAAAAGGGGTACGGTTCCTGCTATAGTGTGTCAGAATGCTATATATGTATATTCCATAAAAGTGCAATATATTTTTATCTCTCCATATGTCCTCAGTGGATGTCCTTTAGGCCAATCCAAATACATTTCGTATGCATCTTTTCTGAAGAGTTACTATTGGTTCGACATTCGACTTAAATGAAGCACCATATAACAAAACACCATATTTTAAGTGTGAAAAAATAAATGCATAATACACGTTTTTCTTAAATTCAAGGGAGGCAATATGTCGTAACTTATGCAAAAGTAAAGCACCTGTCCTAAGTTTGTTTATCATATGTTTAATATGAATTTCCCATTTGATGTTATTCTGGAACGTCAGACCAATGTATTTATAGTCGTGTACCTCACCAATTATCGGACAATTGCAGTTTGCCTCAGGAACTAAGCTCGAGCCGGCAACAGAGCCGAAGTACAGCCTGGTATCATTACATCCGTTTAACGGCAGGTTTTCGACTTTCGTATTAGCATAACAACCTAAGGAAGCACATGAGTGGCAGGTAATGTTAAGTGGTGGTTCAGCAGCGTACCCCATCTTGATTTTCATAATTTTCGTCTTCTTTACATTGAGACATAGATTGTTGATTTGCAACTAGAGATTAATCCTCGCCATAGTACTTGTTACCTTTTCTATTAGCTCATTTCTGATATCACTCTCAATAAGAATGCATGTATCATCCGCGAACTGAACAATTTTCACATCATTACAAAATGAGTGTATATTGTTAATGTATATATTAAACAGTGTTGGTCCCAGAACGGAACCCTGAAGTACGCCGTGATTAACAAAAGCAGGTTTACTCAAACGTTCCTTATACTTTGTACGCTGTTGCCTGTCAGATAAGTAGTCTTCAAGTATGTCGTATTTTGTCTTGCATAGCCCCAACGCCCTCAATTCATTTATTAATCTTATCCGATCTACATAATCAAAAGCTTTCTGTAAATCAAGAAAGACCAGACAAACTTGTTTTTTCTTCTCTATCATTGCCCCAATGAAGTTTCGAACTTCAATCATTGCGTCTTCAGTACTTCGCCCTTCCCTAAATCCGAATTGTCCCGGACAGAGAATGTCATTTTTTTCAATGAAATTAGGTTAGGTTAGTTGAAAAACTTGAAAAAAATGACATTCTCTGTCCGGGACAATTCGGATTTAGGGAAGGGCGAAGTACTGAAGACGCAATGATTGAAGTTCGAAACTTCATTGGGGCAATGATAGAGAAGAAAAAACAAGTTTGTCTGGTCTTTCTTGATTTACAGAAAGCTTTTGATTATGTAGATCGGATAAGATTAATAAATGAATTGAGGGCGTTGGGGCTATGCAAGACAAAATACGACATACTTGAAGACTACTTATCTGACAGGCAACAGCGTACAAAGTATACAAGTACAAAGGTTAGTAAGGTGTCATTTAGGTTATGCAAAATTTTCCGCCGAACACACTGGTATGATCGGTTGCTTCATGCGTTGACTGGTTCTCCCGCAAACGTAGATTTTGTACAACTATGTAGGAGAAAATAAGGCAGAATAACGACTTTTCTAAATTTCATCCTCACTCCTAAACAAAACGTTTTCTTGGCTTCCGCCCATTGGGAAAAATTATTTTCTTGCCGAGCTCTATCAAACCTCGAAAGAAGTACCACTTTTTACATAACACCCTGTATATACATATACAAATCTAATCACAGTGTCTACCAAGGTTCGTTTAGTCGTTTGGTCTTAAGGCAGTCAAAACCTCCACACGAGCTATCTGGGAAACTCTGAATTACGCTCGGACTTTACTTCGCGTAATACTGGATTCATCGACTGAGGCAACGTCTCGAGGCGGCGACAGATACACCGGATATACTAAGTATGCGATGAGTGTTGGACTCTTGTAGTCGTCGGATCCGTCAAAATAAAAATGCGTAAATTAAAAATCACTAAACATCTCACCATATTAAAAAGTTTGTTACCGCCATTAGGTTGAGGGAGTGTTTCTCTATATGACATCGCAAATTCACTCGCTCCAGAAAGCTGCCTTTAATCTTTTCAGCAGCTCAGAGTTAACCAGAGTCAATGTAAGTCGCATATTTGGCATCTGTACAATAGCGATGGCACAAAATGAGACACATCGCCAGTACATTTTCACTTAAAAAACTGTATCCTATATCTAACGCACAATAAATATATGAGACCATCATACACACAACCGACTACCTCAGTGAGGCATGAGTGAGCCTGAGTGAGCTTACCCAGTAAAGTCCATTCTTTACAAGTTTACCCGGCGATCCAATCTATCAAATTAATGATATTACTGTTTACCGTTATTTGTCGCATGTTAAATATATATATATATATATATATATATATATATATATACATATATATAGATATATATATATACTATATATATATATATATTATATATATATATATATATATATATATATATGTATATATATATATATATATAATATATATATATATATATATATATTTATATATATATATATATGTATATATCTATATATATATATATATAACGTGACAAAGATATTTACGGCGCGGGACCGTAAAATAGTTTGCTGCCAGGCATTGTTTGCACGTGTCGTTTGGCGGGTTCGGCTCCTTGCGTGACCACCTATTTACTGCCGCTCCCATGCATCTCCTCTATGTCTAAACAAAGCATTCGGCGTATCGTCCATTTGCCGCTGGCCAAATCATGACCTTATTTACGCAAGACCTAAATGCTCTGACACCATTACCTGCGACAGACCTACAGTTGCCGTTAGAAGTGACAGCGCCGTTTCAAACAATGCTAAACGAACGCTGTCAGACGGGAAGGCCGCAAAACTGATTCAGCTTGTGTGGATGCGGTGCGGAGCTGGACGTTCGAGCTCTATCGGCCAGAATCATGCTAACCTCTAGAGCCTGTACAGCCCGTATTGTCCGCAGAAGTGCGGTAAGGTGGCCAACCTAAATGACAAGTGACGAAAATTCGACAGATCAGCAAGCGTTCACATTGTGACAAAAATGAAAGGATAAGCTTACGCTGCGCGCGCCCACTCTAAATCTGCTAGAAACCTTTGCGGCACTGACAGGCTCGAAACGCTGCCAACGCTTGAAGACAATCAGGGCAACGTGCCGCTGTTGGGCGTGTCCATGAGGGTGCCAACCGCACGTGTCTCTCGGCTGAAATATATATATATATATATATATATATACGATACGCGTGTATACGCCGCCGCCGCCTCCTCCTCCTATACCTCACGGTAGTAGAGCATGCTGCTGAGAAAAACGCGAAGACTTCACCAAGAGCCAAAATCCTAATTCGGAATATCGAGTCAAACAAATCTGACCCGTGGGAATGATGTTTGATTGCACATTGGAACGTATTGCTGAACTTCTAGAACGGTACAAGCAGTGAGTCGTGGCAGCACCAGAAGGAAGAAATGGTCAGGTGTTTCGTCTCAAAGGTATAATTTTAAGACATGTATATAGCAATACAGACTTAGCTATTCGTTTAAGAGCTCTACACGTAGTACTCTCGTAGGAGATCTATTTACTTAGTATAATTAACTTGTGTCCTGCATAGGAAAACGACAAATACCTGTTTAAACTAAAGGTAACGTATGGCTACCCAAGACATGCAATAAACCATGGTAGTTAAGCAACCTTTAAAGTTTTCACTCTCTGCGTATGATATCATTTTACAAGTACCGTGCTTGGATGGTATGTATCTCATAATGCCATCAGACTGTTATTTTTTCAAATCTCATACGAATTTTATCTAATTTAGGGAGAATTCATGATACATGGCATGATTTTAGTCTAAGGAAATTTATTTCTGAATCTAGAAGCCAGCCTTTACCAGATAATACATTTAAAGTGCACAATATTTATATTTGCATTTTAAACATATACGTGACGAATATTTTAACCGCTATATACGCAAAGAGTAACATTTAATAAAAAAAATGATATGGCAGATACCATCTTTGTACAAAATGTTCACTACATTTAGCAAGCAGATAGTGCCTATATTTATTCTATGTTTTGCCGAAATCGTTCTTACTGCATAAATAAGCTAGAAGAAAATATAAGGTATTTTCTCACTGCTAAATTAAAAAGTTGTATGGTGTCGTTCTTTAACTATTCTTATGATTATGTGTACATCAAAAAGTTAATTTATAGAGTTCTCCCAAGGTCAGGATTCAAGGACAAAACAAGTAATGATTTCTAAAGTATTTTTGAGAAATGTGTTTATCTCACCCACAAGCCTTTGCCGCAATAGTATTTTTGCGTAATGTTCTACTTTTTTCAGTACACATTTTGCATATAAATAAACTACATATACGCAGTTATCTATGTAGTAGATCTATATAGATCGTAGTGCTATTGAACAACGAAATTACTATTCCGTTATATTATATAATAGTTACACCAGATTGTAAAGCCTAATTGTTAAGGCTAACAATAACATCGGTAGACGTTTATAAATTTTAGTTAGATAATAAGTTAATAAAACGCGATGACGAAGGCCACCTTGACATCACCAAATAGTTCTCAATCAAATCGATTACCCCGCGATTCCGCCTTACATACCAGCGTACTACTCATCTTCCCTTTCAGAAGACTTCGACCCACACCAAGACAGGTTGTGTCCACTGCTACGAAGGACAGCAACAGATGCGGACGACTCTCTTACAGGGAGGTACATCCCGCTAAACTTTGCTAAGCATCGAAAGGCCACTCAGAGGCCGCTTTCACAAAACGCACGCATGACGGCGGTAGGTAGGCCAAGTACTTTTAAACGGTTCCAGTTTTGTTATGAAACCACATGTCAACCCCACTGGCGTAAGTACGCCCGGTGTCTTTACGCTCAGGCGCGTAAAATTGTTTGTCTTTTTGATGCAGGACATCTATGACCATAACTCTGCGGCGAATGCGTTGCTCACTTGAGCTTGTTTGAAGGTGTGCCACGTAATAAAAGTGAGGGTTCCTACTTCCCAAACGCGTCGACAGGGTCGCCATAAATGACGTCATCGGCTGCGATGCAATGCTCATTGAATATCGACAAATCTACAAAGATCCCAATGTAATGGCGGCTTCCTGGTGGTATAGTTAAGCAAGTTAAAGTTTGACAGATCATTTAAGTTTTCTTCATAGACGATAGATCCAGATGCTAGATGCTTCATCATAAACAAAGGCTTGCTAGCGGGCCTCGTCCTTTACACTGATAAATGTGCCTACGTCTGTATGCACATGCATACGTCTATACATGTATAACCCACTGCAACAAAATGATTTAATTGGGGAGAATACAATTACCTGCACAAAGCACAAATCTTTATGTAGTAGTAACCCCTTACTCATGCACACATGTTGTTCCGGGAATTTTTCTACTTCTTAAACGCATTCTTAGAATCCGAAATAATTTATGAGCAACGTCTGCAATCTAATTAAGGATATTGTAATTTCGATTTCTAAAGGAGCTACCGGGGCGTAATTTTCTGCTAAATGATGTGTGGCAATCTTTTGAGTCACATTTTATCTGAGCGGCTCTTATAGTCTCCAGTTGAAAGCCTGCTGGATCTTGCAAACGGCTTACTGTAGTGAGTCTTTAAGCTTTTAGCTTTTAGGCGTAGACATTCCCTACAGGTTATATAGGCGAGACAGGCACAAAGAGAATCCATTTTTATGTGCATAAAAGGCATTATTAGTATGCTCTTCATATATATATATATATATATATATATATATATATATATGAAGAGCATACTTATAATGACTTTATACACTACACATACACAGTACTATACTCTTTGTGCCTTACTTGCTTTGATAACCTGTAGGGAATGCCTACGCTCTTCAACTAATCTATTTCCAGGAGGATATCATCAATTTTTGTCGCAGTATGCAGGGCAATACTTGTATGTCCAACTTCCAATTAACTAACAAATAAAAGGTAATAAACTCTAGCTTAATTAGCTGGATTCTGTATATTCAGTCTACAAACATCTCCAGCACCAAAAGTTTTCCAAACTTTGATTCAGCGTCCAGATGTAAGCTTTCGCAATCCTCTGTGGCATACAGTTGCTGCCACAGGATCTCTCTAAGGATAGTGACGACATCCAACAGGTAGGCACTCACTGGCTTGGGCACCCTGCGAGAGTCATACAGCAACACAATCTAAATTCGCAATTTTTCTGCGCCAACATTGAGATCTGCTGTTGATTCAGCAATGTCTGCGTTTTTACAGGTTTCCGCGCCTACACGCCTTCACCGTGTAACTGGCCACGCCGTCCTGTTTTGGATTGTCATTGTGATTGTCAGTATATATGTAGTATTTATGTATGTAGAATGCGCGTAGCATACGCACTTTACGCACACACTGTTCACGCCTGGCCGTGACTAAGAGTGTTCACCCAAGATTTGCGAACAACAGCCAAATACGACACCCATGGAGGGGCGTGCCTGACACGACAAACATCACCACGCACCGTTCGAAACTGTCGCCGATGCGTTTGTTGAAGAGTGGATGGAGACGGTGGGTTTCCGAATCGATACTGTAGCGGATCTCAATATCAAAACGGTACCAGCAGCCAAGACCTTGATTTCTTTCTTTCCTTACTTTCCCCTTACTTAAAGAAAGAGGCCTTGAAATCAACACTGATAAGAGCTTTACGATCTCGCATCTTTATGATGGCCGGGTGAAGAAGAGCCTTTTTCAGTCAACCCCCGAATTCTCCGTTGGAGGGAGGCAATTGCCAGCCAAGGGTATATGCGCTCGATGGAGATACCTCGGCATCGAGTTCGACAGTAATGGCAGAGTCGACACGGCCAAGGTCACCCTCCTAGAACTACTCGGCAGACTAACATCAGCTCCCCATAAACCCCAGCAACGCTTAACAATACTGAAACAATTCCTTATCCCGAAAATTCTCTATAAACTGGTCGCTGGTCCCCGACCGTCTCAAAAATTCCTCCTAGAACTAGACTGTGAGATCAGGCGAACGGTGAAGTTGCAGTGGCTCAAACTCGAAAACAGCGTGCCAAACGCCTTCCTATACGCGCACATCTCACACGGCGGTCTGGACATCCTCTGTCTCCGTACACTAATTTTCAGACTTCGCCTCTCCCGCCTCACTGCCCTGAACAGATCATCCCACATAGGCACTTAATGGCTGCTGTCGACCGATTATCACAGAAAGGAGCTGGCGAAAACCAGCGCTCTCTGTGTGTTCGATGACACGACCATTGAAGACGCCGCACACGAGACCGAGTACTGGTCTCGTACACTACATAACACAGTCGATGGGGCTCACCTAAAAGACACTCACCTAACCCCTTTTACAAATGACTGGGTCAAGGGTACTCCTTACCTATCCGGTAGGGAGTACATAAACCTGATTAAGTTAAGGATCAACGCACTACCAACGCGTGCCAGACTCGCAAGGGGTCGCCCCGGGTACGACAAATTTTGTCGTCATGGGTGCAACGCTGTCGAGACGCTGGCCCACATCGCTCAAGTGTGCGATCACACCCATCGCCCTATAATCAAGCGACACGATGACATATGTGAGCGAGTCACCCGCCTACTCCGTGCTAAAGGAATGCAGGTGGAACGAGAGCGCACCTTCCGAAGACCCGCCGCACCGGCTCGGAGACCAGACCTCGTCATAACAACACCTACGAGGGTCTGGGTCTTGGACGCCGAGGTCTGCGGCCCCTCAAGAGACCTTGCATTGGCCAGACGGGATAAAATCAGGAAATACGATATACCTGGGGTCAGGGATCAACTTCCCAGCTCGCTTCCCCACCGATTCGGGTCCATCACCGTGTCGATGACCGGTGTCTGGGAGCCCGAGTCGGTGAAGGATCTCCTGACTCTCGGGTTATCGAAGAAAAACCTGATCGACCTAACCGTCCTGGCCATGCAGGGTATCCTACGGGTCTTCCGGGCGCACCGGGACCACAAGAGCTGGGTCCGTCGCGGAGGAGGAGCAGGCGAACTCACCGGGAGGCGATTTTAAATTATTTTTTTAGACGGGCACTGCCTCAGTGTGCAAATATGCAATTATTGAATAAATTCAATGTTGTATTCCTAGTAGGGCCGAATAACCAGACAAAGCCGACGCGTGGGAATGGTGCATGATTACACACCAGGACGCTTTGATGAGAGGCTAGACTAGATTCATGACGGCGGTAGAAGTGGTAGCAGCACAGTCATCACCTTGAGGAAACAATGCAGGTGTTGATTCAGACTCAACCTTAACAACCCCTATATATATATATATATATATATATATATATATATATATATATATATATGCACTTTAATAGTATTCAGGTATCGTGTAGTGTGTTCGCTTGTTGCCGTGACCCCTTGTTTACCATTGTCCGGCCGAGAACAGCATGTGGAGGGGAGCACAAGGTTTTGCAGCCACAGTGCGTTCTCTTCTGCCCATGTCTATTTGAGCAAGCCGCACACTCTACCTGGATACTTTTCCGTCCGTCGTCCTCCAACGAAGTCAGATAGCGTTTACCCAAGATTTGCCCGAGACAAAAGCCAAGAACGACACGAACGAAGGACATGCCTGACACGTCAGACACTACAACGCACTGTTCAAAGCAGCTGCGTCTTTCGGATCTGCTGAGCTTAGTCTATACTATCTCAGAGAGGCTGATGGCACCAATTGTGCTCCTCGTGATGATGCTGTGTAACTCTGCACACTGCAGTCGGAGAGGCGCTGGAATGCGGACGCGGTATAACCAGCATCGTCCGCAGAACTGCGCCAAGGCGGTCAACTTGAGTGTCGAGTCCGAGAGAATAGTACAACAGAAATTTCCGCGCCTGTTCCGAGACCAAAGTGGCAAGATGCTAAGCTTTCGAGGCTACGATAAGGAGATGAGCCGTCGTATGACCGAAACTGTCGAGAATCTGCAAACGTCCGAACCCGATCAGAGCAAAGCGTCTCTGTGGGTCATGTGTATGACGCTGCCATACGATCGCAAGTTTCGGCTGAAATCTCTCAACGAGTTCTGCGCTAACTTGACGCGATTGGACAGCGACACGCGGACAACTGTCGCCGACCACTTTGCCGAGGAATGGATGTTCACGGTGGGTTTCCAAGTCGACACTGTAGCGGATCTCAATGACAGAATGTTACCGACAGCCAAAGCCTTGATTAGTAGGGCTGAACAACCGGGCAAAGCCGACGCGTGGGAACGGTGTATGGTTACACATCAGGACGCTCTGTTGAAAGGCTAGACTAGGTATATGTTAGCGAAATAAGTGGCAACTAACTGTACGGTCATCCCCGTGAAGAATCAAGAGAAATTTGCATCTCGTTGTAACAGCCGCGTACACCAGTAGACAGACATACACGTCCGTATGTAGCAATGCAGGTGCCAATTCAGATTCAACTGTAACATGGCAGGTATAATAAATCAGGACGAACAGTAAGTACTAGCTTAGCACCGTTACGGATTAATTGATCTGTGTTACTTAAGACATCCGTGTCTTAATGCGTGTTGCATTTGTTTTGCATGAAAATTTAGTACATTTTGCGGGTTCAACGGTAGAAGGAGTGAACGGTGTCTGAAGCATATGTAGTCTTTTTACAGTAATGATACATGCAGTCACAAACAATAATGGTAAGAAATGAAGCATAAAGCACCCTTTAATCACATGCCTGTAATTTACATTGCGGCGCCGCGGTGTTTTGTCGCCTGGCTATTGCACAAAAACTTCTCTAATGATACTGTTGAATACAGAACCTTTTGTTGTTGACACAGTCCAAAACTGTCTCTTACCGGTTTGTGGGATTGTGTGGTAGAAATGGGCTGAGACGCGGACACCATGGGTCGTAGGTTCAGTCCCAATACGACGCATACGGGGTAGATATTTCTTGTGTAACCCAGTAATTCCAAATAAATGCACATACACTTTAAAAGCTTATTTTACCGCCAGGGCGTCATATTATCGTTACACGCAATAACCGTTCCATATATTTCTATATAAAATTTTATAAATTGCGGCTATAAAAAGGGAACGCTACTAGTCGTACCTGGTAAATGATATTGCCGTTTTTTTGTCTAGAGTAAAGGCATAAGTTTGCAAGAACAAGCGGGGTTGATTTAATTATCCATATAGCTTCCGTTCCCTTTAGCGACATCCTGCTAACCATTAACCGGTGCTTCGATTCCTTTTTTGATACTTCACTAACAACACAACGTACCTTTAATTAAGTGAACTTTTTGTTTGGGTCGATTCTGGAAACCTGCATTTTCGTAGCAAAATCTTTGCCTGCCTCTCTATCATAGACATATCACTCCTATGGATGGCTGTTAGCCTGCTGAGCTCCATGCCCATCAAAGACACCTCCCCTCGTGAGCTTCGCTCTCGGGAACGAAGAAAACATCTTACACATTTACACGAGAAACCCTGTATCTGTACTTAAGTAGGCCGTTTCAATTATCTGAGTGGTGACGTGGTCTTAGAGGCTGGTGCGCTAGTCATGGTTGTCTTCTACCGGGGTGTCGCATATATATATATATATATATATAAGACGAGCGTATACAGACACGTTACCCTTCCATGTATCATTTAGCGTGCTAGTTCGTTGCCGTGACTGCTTGTTTACAATTGTTCGGGAGAAAAAAGCAGGATGGGCGAGCAACAGGTTTTGTAGCCCTAGTACGTCCTCTTCTGCCCATGTCTATTTGAGCAACGCGAGGGCGTATACTCTACCTGGAAACCTTTGTCTATCGTCCTCCAACGGCGTGAGAAAGTGTTTGCCCAAGACAGCCGACAAGGCGACACCGACGGAAGGCGTGCCTGACACGACAGATGCCACCGCCACGCACTGTTCGAAGCTTCCGTGGATTTCTGTGCTTAGTCTGTACTACCCCGGAGTACCTGATGACGCGGCCAATTGTGCTCCTCGTGATGTCGCTGAGTGGCGCTGCTCACTGCAGCCGGAGAGGACCCAGCATGCTGACCCTGCATAGCCTGCACCATCCGCAGAACTGCGCCAAGGCGGTAAACTTGAGTGTCGAATCAAAGAGAATGCTACAACAAATCAGTACGCGCCTGTATCGAGACGACAGTGGGAAGAAGCTAAACGTTCAAACGTACGCGAAGGACATAAACCGTCGTGCCGCCGAAATTGTCGAGAATCTACGAATATCCGAAGCCGATCGGAGCAAAGCCTCCCTGTGGGACATGTGCATGACCCCGCCATTTCATCGTAGATCGCGGCTGAAATCGCTTAACGAAATCTGCGCCAACATTACGCGATTGGACAGCGAGACGCGGAAAATCGTCGCCGACCACTTTGCCGAGAAGTGGATGGAGACGGTGGGTTACCAAATCGATACTGTAGCGGATCTTAACACCAGAACGTTACCGGCAGCCAAAGCCTTAATTAGTAGGACCGAACAAGTGGACAAGGCCGATGCGTGGGAACGGTGCATGGTTACACATCAGGACGCTCTGATTAAAGGCTAGACTAGATCCATAACGGCAGTAGAATTGGTAGCTGTACAGTCATCCCGGTGAAAAATCACCTAGATCCGCATCGCGCTGCAAAAGCGGCGTACACCTATAGACGGACATACACGGGCGCACAAAACAATGCAGGTTCATATGCAATCGTAACATGGCAGAGATTTCGAAATAATTGCGGTCTATTAGCACCCAGGTTGTTTAAATTAGGTGTCGGTGTAATTAACCACGACAAATTGTGTTAGCTTAGGTTTCTTTACGAATGTAATTATCTGCGTCAATATAGACAAGGATGTTTCACAAAACCCCAGTAAATTTCACGAGTTCATGGGTGGAAGAAGTGACCATTGTGTGAAACGTGGTCTTTTTACTATATAATGTTGCTAGTCATTTAAAAAAAAATAATGGTACTTATGGAGTGTAAAACACCATTTACTCGCACATACGTGTGGCTAACATTGCAACGTCGGTATTATGTCGTCAGGCCTTTGTACAGAAACTGCTGTAAAGGTACTTTTAAATAAAGACCTTTGTTGACATCCAACGTTGTAAGCTAGTCTAGCTTTTTTTACCAGTCCACGGGATGGTGTCGCGGAAGTGGGTCAACCCCAATACGACACATAATTGGTAGATGCTAAGGACTTGTTTCTTGTGTTAGACAGTGATTCTAAATAAAGGCGCATACATTTAAAAAGCTCATGTTACCGTCAGGGCGTTACATTACTGTTACACACTGTTGCAATTACCGTTACCTATATTTAGTTATATTAAAAATGTTCACTTCCGTCAAAGAAATATATATATATATATATATATATATATACAAATTTATTTATCATGTTGACTTAAGTGACCTTTGATTCGAATTAGTTTTCTTTGGCAGATTGATGTCCTGAGTGTATATGGTAAGAACGGAGTTGATTACGCAGTTGCGTCTCTCGCGCCTGTATTGCCGAGGTTTTCAATTCCGGGCAGTTCAACAGATAGAATTTCAACATTCCGGTGATTGCTGATATCGACATTTATCTTCTCATAATGCTCGCACATAATAAGCAGTTAGTCTGCTGACACCTGTCAAAATATGTGTTAGAGCAGTGATTCATTTCTTTGCATAGTAGACCCCACCAGAATGTTTTAAAAACCACTTGAAGCGAAGCCGAAGTACATGTTTTATCTTCCGGGCATTGTGCTGCTCTACACATAACTGTCTCTCAGAAGGTGTAACCGTCCCACATTGGATCTTCGATAAAACTGTGCTCTACGCACACGGATACTACATTGCCAATGCAGTCGAACTTAGTTTCTTCCTAGTTCTAACGTTATTTAGAACTTATGGCTGCATGCATTATAAAAATGGTTGCAGGTTTATAAATCCATGCGTGTAGATTGGTCAGCAGTAGGAGCAGCATTACTGCTCTAGGTTTGCCCGCTTCTCTTCCAGGTGTCGTGTAAACTGCAGTCAAGATGAAAGTTTTACGCTTATGTACGTAGGGCGTCGACTAGCTAAACATGAGTTTTACCTAACTGTGTGTTTTTTTTAGCATGCTTTAATGGCTGGTGGCGGAGCACCGACGCTGGCCACGCAGCCCACATTGCGGAAATTAACAATTTCAGAAAGTTAAGTTGTTTTCAACTGAGTACCGCGACAAGTTTCGTCCGCTTGCATCTAAAGGCATCTAAACGTACGAGTATGCTCAGTACTGATCTTAGGAAGATTCTACTACATACAGTAAGTCGAACTGTTTTTGGCATATCAGGGCTAGGAAGACGGAACAAACAGGCTTCGATGAACGTTTATTAATTAGCTATCTAGACCGTTTCGACTATTTCAAGTCACCCTGAGCAAGGCTAGAATAATTGTGTACAATAGTCGTGCACCGGTAGGTAAAATCAAATGTATTATGTTACGACGAAAACATTACATTTGTTCAAACGTGAAATCTCGGACTGCACGCTTGAATTAATGAACCAAGTTGTCTTGGTTTCGCATGCCGGCGATTGCAATGAGATCGCTATTCTGAAAAAAGCAGTATTCCGTATTGTCTCCATAAATAATGTATACCTTATTTTTAAACGTTTACTGACCTTTATATATATATTTTTAACTCATTGTATGTCCAGCTAGCCAGTGTTACACGACGCCCATTAACTCAATCGATGATCCCGTCGCCGGAACCGCTCGAGAGGTGCCTGGCATAGTGGAAGCATCGCGTGCAAAAAGATGCTTGTAATCTCTACCAAAAGTTTTTAAGAACTGGCGGTCACTTTTTCAAGAACTTATTGCATCTTAGTAGAAAACTCACAATTAACAATTCGACTTAATGATGTAGCTGTCTCACCTAACACTTAAATTCACAAAATAAAATAACACTTATAAGATATGAGCAGTAAAAAGTTGCAAGGTGTTATTACAGTCGCAAGCCCACAACGTTTCGATCACTTTTATAAAATAGCAAGAAATATTTCATATTAGTGAAAGAAAACACGAATTCATAAAGCAAAATAAAAATGATTTGTGAGATTTCTATCATTTAAGTATTATACGTTTGCAATTTAAACCACTGTCAGTTCGGTGCTAAAATGATGTCCTTAAAATATGTTAGCATAAACTCTGTGTTATTACCGTGATGGCAAACTTCAAAGTTACTGGAAGTGAAGGGGCAAAAAAATTGGTATCACAAGATCTTGATGTTTGCAAATTTTCTTAAATATGACTATGTCTCATTCGGCAGCCAACGCTGGTTGTCATAGAAAACGGATGTTTTCTTTAGAACATGCCATGCATGTTCAGTTCCCCATAAGAAAACAAGTAATTTTTTTGCAATAGCATATTTTAAACATGCCTGGTATAATGCTTACTTGCAGTGTCACTGTAACTTCTAAAAATACGTTTCTGCCCTCCTCCTATTCAATTAGACAAAATGCTTATATCCTCGTACATGTGAAGAATTGACTGCAACGTTGCGAGCCACCCGATTGTGGGGTGAACTATTTTAGCGCAGATCAATACTTGATAGTCGCCAGCGTGCGAGAATTCGAAATTTTACTTGACAATTCTGCTCTGTTCTTATGTCGTGATCGCACGCCTTTTTGGGGCGGACAGGCAACGACACCGGAAATGAGCAATCAGTTCCGACCTTTGTTTACCCCAACCAGTGGTAATTCAGAGCATAAACGACGAATTGATCCGCCCCGTTTGCAAAACGCTGCCCGCAGTTTCTACCCATAGGGGCATCGTGCACTGTGTTGTGCTGGCCTGGTCTGATTTCAGTACAAGTTCGGTGTAAAAGACAGTAGTTTTAGTGCTAGGTGTGATCATCTTCATTCTGAAGTGACTGCTATCAAGGCTCGGTAGAGCAGACTCGGTAGAAGGGAAACTAGGTGGCTAGGGCTGAAAAAGGCCCTTTCACTCTTTCTTGCTCGAGGACAAGCGTGTGAAAGCCGGCGCAAACGCCAGCTAACCTGCGGTGGCATAAAGACCAGGCCCGAGATTTGTCTAGTGAGTAAATCTGGATTTGCAAGCGATGGCGCACATCATTGCATAGGTTTGTCATTAGTCAACCACCAACGATGATATTACGCACACTGGCTTAACGGTTTAACGTGTCTTTTAAAAAAACAACTACCAGAGCGAGGTAATGGTAACTTGTGTTGGATCGTTCCCGTGCGTTATGAGTGCAACGTTTTTCATTTGAAGTGAGGACGCAACATGGCTGTCAACCCACGACTGTCGCCGTATCGGTTTCGATTTAGAGCTGCTGTTCGACAGGTGTCAAAAATACCGAAGCCGCAAAAGCCGCTCGAGGTTCTCGGCACACTGTTTCGCGACGGAGCCACTGGTCTTGACGCAATTATTCGATTAGGTTCAACGGTGCGAGCTCTGTATCATGGCGTTCTCTATGCGACCATGTTCGTCGTCAGTGTTGTGCTTATCGTCTACAGTTTCGTCGACTACTTCGCGTACGAGGTGAACACCGTGTCGAAGCTCATCGACTATCCCGACGGGCTTACGCTGCCAAAAATTACAGTGTGCCACACGAAAGGATTCAAGTGGTCGATTCTCTGCGCCGACGAGCACCTGCCCATCACGGCCGATCTGTGTAGCGCCAACGACAGCGCTCAGTTCGCTGGCTACTTTCGGCGAGCTCTAGCCGACCAGAGTCGGCGCTACCAGCTGAGAACGATTGCCGAGCGAGCCGAATTTCGCGCCGACGATATCATCGAGAGCTGCTTCATTCGAAATGAGCGCTGTCCCAACGAGAGCATCGGATCGGCACTTGTCAGCTACCCTCGCTTCGGTCGCTGTGTGTGCCTGTTCTGCAACAGCAGGACAGCAGAGGCGTATGCCAGCTATCGCAAATCGTATCTGCCATACGCCGGATTGAGTCTCGTTCTGAACGCAGGACGCCACCATGAATTCGCGAATTCGACGTCGGTCGGCGCGAGCTTCGTCGTCCTGCTGCACGACACTGGCGACAGTCCCGACGTCAACCTGCACGCTACCTACATCGCCGGCAACGTGACGACATTTCTGGCGACGACGCTGCGCGTCATCCAACGGCTGCCTCCGCCCTACAAGGGCCAGTGTCGCGATCGGTGGCTGCCAGGTTCGCCGGTGGCGGTTCGCAATCTCAGCTATTCGCAGCATGTTTGTGCGAGGCTCTGTCGCGTCAGGTATATCATGCGCACGTGTAAGTGCCGTCGCTCGAACGTTGTGACCGAGCTCAACTATATGGATCTTAGCGCAGTATGCTTTGACACGCCGCTTCATCGGGCGTGCCTCAAACGGGTCCAGACACAGAAAGACGTCCCATGTGACTGTCCACCAGCATGCCGCGAGAAGGTCTATGACACAACCGCGTCCACCGCGGGCTGGGTTCGACCGATCACGAGGGCGGGGCTAAGTCGAGTGCTGGTCTACTACACGGCTGTCGGAGTGGAGTTGACGGGCGAAGTGCCGAAATTTGACTTTCTGCTCCTTCTGAATGTGCTTGGCGGATACTTCGGCATGTTTGTGGGCTATTCGTTTCTCATTCTCTATGAGCTTGGAGACATTTCCTTGCGCTACGTGTTGGACCGCTGGCAGAGGCGAAAGCTGCCAAGCGGTCGACCGTAACAATCCCCCCTCCTCCGTTCGGTTCAGGCAATGGTTTCTGCGTGAGTGTGAGACCAGAAATCAACGCATAGTCGACGCGAGACAACACGGTGTTCCCAATCGGTTTCTAGCTGAGCCGCTGAAAGCAGCTCTGCTCTATGAAGGGACGGGCCTTCATCTTACTCCTGTGATGTGTAGGCAACTAAGACATCAATTGCAAACAAAAACAGTTAGACAAGACGGACAAATCTGGCTAACGTAACCAGAGATCCGCGTCCATAATGCTTTGGTTTGTACATATATGTGCCACACCTCAAATGTATCTTAAAAGCGCGTTTCCACGTCAAAATCATTGTTTTCGATTTTTCACAACCTGAGAGTACTACACGATAACGTCCAAAGTATTATTCAAGCCAGACTCTCACTTGGTGTTATGCACAGCACGAACGAATAAGAGAGTATTGAAATTGCATATCGATATTGAGTGGCTTAAGCAGTCAGAAGAGAAGTTAAAATATCGTCAGTACAAGGCGAATTCTATACAAGCAGTATTTCGGTTTAGCCATTTAATTCATGTGATGGAATATGGCTTACATGCAAAACCGAACGGCGCGTACTTGCATAATACCACGTGGTCGGCTTCCTGCGTTTTTAAACGAATTTAATTTTGTATATATGGGCGCAAATTTCTCCTACAAACAGCAACAATGCGTAATCTCCTTTTTATTGTGAACATCAGAATTCTCTGAGATGAGATAACGCCACCAAAATTAGTCTGCTGCTAACTGTGAACAAAGTAGACGCTGATACCCACATTATGTGCTAATCAAATCACTAAAGTCAATATTGATCTGATGATATATATCGCACCTGGTCTTATTTTTCATACGTGAAGTATCACATTAATAAGCATGTGACCTGCTAGAAAGATTCTAGAACCTAAAATAATTACACAGATACTTGGCCTTAATCTAAAGACCTTCGTATATTGAACAAAATGAGTCTGTGTTGCGTATGTCAGAATTGTCTTTGTATTAAACTGTTGTGTACAGATAGTTTAGCATTACTTCCAATAAGGCGTGAGCCTAATTTTGTAGTCGTTTATGATCTTTCTGTAATTATTTGTTTCTGTTCATTTATTGGAATACGTTAATTGACTTTGCTAAGTGGACTGTATGCTGTATATGTTGTGAATGTCTCGTTGTTAACTGCTCCAAACGCTGAAATGAGATACTTTCGAAAGAATAACCGCGTTTGTCGGAGCGGTCTGGTATCAAGCCTAACACTTAGAGCTGCTCTATTTTAAGACCATTTCTTACTCACGAGAGGGAGACCGAGCGGCCTAAAAAGAAAACAATTCATTCGATGTTTAAACGAGCTGTAAAAAAGCGTGTCACGTGCGTGAGCACTCTAAAACTGTTTTCGTACAAATAAATACAGTTTAAGTCTACGTATCGTGTGTTCATTTGTCAGTAATGATCTGTGACAATACATATAAATATAAATATATTAATTCAATTCAGACATGGTTTAGTTACGGAACTGTATACATGAATATGCTTAAGCTCAAATATATATATATATATATATATATATATATGAGATTCGTATGTTATACTTGTGAGTGTGAGCTTCGCTTCCTCATAATGTGAATTTGATACTTACTAATTTGTATAAGTACGATTAATAATCAAATAAATAGTCATGAACGTAATGTTTAATTACGTTTTACTTAATTTCGTTATGTATTTAACGCTACCCCTAGATAGAGTAAGTTATCTTTCCCGCTCGTTTCTCAGGTACAAGCCAGTCTCTTGCAATATTTAAAATACGTCTTGCTAAATCCTTTGGGCATGATAATGCTTCTCTGCTGATAGGGCTTAGTGCGTCCATAGTGGCATGCACAAATTAGTACCTTTTTGACAGCTTGATTTATTTACGTCGTTTATCTGTTTCGGTGTAGCAGCCCACCAACTCTGGCTCATCTGAGGAATAACGTAGATCTAAGAAACTGTCGTGTATAACATAGTCACAACTAAAATTGGATATTTTCCATCGGACCACAAATATATAGTTGCCCTATTCGGGGTTGCCTCACCTATACTCACTTACGACAATGCTGCTCCCAAGGTTACGCTTAGATTGTATCCTAACATATAATTAAGTTGAGTTCTGTATGCCTCAATAACATATATGCAACAAATATATATATGCAACAAACAATTTGTAATATCCACCCCCCCCCCCCCTATGACTGGCGACCGTTACGAGTTTGCCATTCTTTCGCTCAAGCAATACTCTGCTTGCTTTGCACCAAAGTTTTTTTTGGGGGAATGCATGATGCACATGCGCCACTAGCAGCCTGCGTGACTAGTGTGAGACTCGCAAACCCACTAAACCCGGATTCCGCTCCACCACCTCAGGATCGGTATTACTTTGGCATTACATCGAAGTTGCACCAAAGTCTACTAACTCAATTACTCTCATGCCTTCTTTTCTATCACAGACTGCCAGCGCATTTAGTGACTTCCCACGTCTTCGATACTGGGGTGGTGGCACCTTCTATTTGGCGCCATGTCTTTAGCTTTTGCTTTACCATTGCCGCCAACCGACGCAGTCTATGCTCGAGCTGCTTAACGGACGCTGCTATCCTACATTCTTCCCCTCTTTCCAGGCTTGTTGTTTTGAACTCGATCCCGTCTTTACCCACGAACTCCCGTAGATGGCTCGGTGCGCGTCTCACCCGCAGTAGACGCAGTCCTTCGCAACGGTGCGCTGTCGTCTTCATGTCCGTGGCGTGGTGCACTGGCGGCAGCGGCTAGTCTCCATATTCTGACCCAGTCGCAGGACAACGACCTGGCTGCTGTTTCGGCTGCCGTTCTTCTTTGTCTGAGTGTTTCTTCGCCGGGAACCGAATCGAATTTCGTCCTCATCAGCCGTGGGAACGTGTTCCGTAGTCGACGACGCTTCGTCTTCACCATCCTGCTCCTTCACACCGATTATCTGTACCTTCTTGCGCGTTCGTATACTTCCGGCCGAAAGGGCCACACTTTCAGCAAATCACTCGTTTTGCCGGGCACATTTCGGCCCCGTACTCGTGGCTTGTCCATTCGCACGTTCGGCATCCACCCGCTCGCCGTGCCTCCACTTCGTTCACCAACTTGTGTCGTCTTACAGTCCAACCTCCGTGGCCTCCGTGACGCACCTCTCCACGTGTAACGCAGCCGTCGGGGCCTATTTGACTGCCCCGCACTTGTGGTTTTTCCATCCGCGCAACTGGCATCCACTCGCTCCGTGTTCTCGCCCTTCCGACGGCCTTGGTGCGCTTCTTTCTGGCGGCCTTTCCGCTTCCCGCACCTCGTTCACCTACTCTTTGTCTCCTGCGATCCATCTGGCTTCCGTGACGCACCTCTCCTCGTGTAGCGCAGCCGTCCAGATCCTTAAACATCTTCGATAGCTTCCTCACCATCCTGACGTAGGTGCCTCGCCGTCTTTCGTCTTTTCCATGCTTAGTGCTATTCCGTTCACGGTGTTGTTGGGCGGTCCATGGATGGTAGAACCGGAGATGGGGGTGGCAGATCTGTGGGCATTGTTACACTGCCATTTCTTTCTTCCGGATCCTGCAGACTGCGCCAGTTGTAGTGTCCACCACACCCATGACTGGCCGGCGATCGTTACGAGTTCGCCAGTCTCTCGCTCAAGCAACACATGTCCTCTGCTTGCTTCGCACCAGAGACTACTAACTCGTTTATTATCGTGGCTCCTTTTATATCACAGACTGCCCGCGCGTTTAGTGACTTCCCGCGTCTTCGATACTGGGGTGGCGGCACCTTTTATTTGGCGTCAAGCCCGGTGGCGTGGTGCATTCGTCTGCGCCTGGCGACCGGAAAAGACACATAGGTGCGCGGGTTCGAGCCCCACCGTTGCACATTTCTATTTATGGGGTCCGTCTATGAAGCAATGCGAAAAGCAGTCCCATAGACGTTAAATCTTGGCTGAGAGTCATCCCAGAAAGTATTTTTTTACCTTTTGTTTGGCGCCATGTCTTTAGCTTGCTTCGCCATTGCCGCCAACCAACGCAGTCTATGCCCGAGCTGCTTAACGGACGCTGCTATTCTACACTATTTAGTTGAGAGAGAAAACAAAAGATGAACGCCTAACAACATGTAGCATGAATGGTACAAACAACCTCTTGCTATGAATAACTACAAAGGCAACAATTGGCAATCATAATAATAAAGTACGCCGAGGATATTCTGGCCCAACTGGTAGGATGCTTGTTGGGAAATGACGTAGTGCAGAGTTGACGTGTAAACAAGACAATCTGTTGTTAAAGGCAAACGGTGGTTTGCACGTTCAATGGCACGTTTAGCTTCTGTTTTTTTATATCTAGGTAGTTTGATTCAAGTTACTGTATATATATATATATATATTTATATAGATATATAATTACATCTGTCTATACATTTACCATATAATGACGTGAGCCGGACTAATACGGTGTGTATGTCCTTTGTATTTGACCTAGATAGTAATATGATTTAAATGCTAAACTACGGCAAAACTAAGCAAAGACACCACGGATAAAATTGAAAAAGAGATGCGCATGGTTAGTTGCAATTTGATTTTTGGTCTTGAGATTGTTAGTATTCAGATTTTCAGATTCAGAGCGTGCTTTATTTTTGAAACTGCATTACAAGTGCTTAAGTTTTCGGGAAAAAAAATGAC